>JABUQX010052850.1:0-42500 GCA_015478945.1 Trachelipus rathkii
GAAGATGTTATATGATGCTCAAAATAATTAATTACATTATTATTGATAACGCACTGAGATATAGGTCAGTCAGTTAAATATATTAGCATTCATATGTAAGAAAGAATACAGACATTTATCATAAATCCACAGTGGTGCAATAAGGTTAAATTTGTAATTTGAAGTAAAGACTCTTTAAATGACTCTCGCTCTGAATTGATACGAATACAACGCCTTCAACAATCTTTACTCCCGAAGCTGCAACCAGTCTTACATTAATACCATCCTAAGATATACCTTAGATTGGTATTTATTTAAAGTATATACATTATTATTCAGTGGGATACATACCTAAAAACACACACACACACACACATATATATTATATATAATCATATATATATTCTATCATATCTTATATATATATATAGTATATATTATACATATATTTATTAGTAATATCATATTAATATTTATATATATATTATATGTGTATTATATATATGGGATAATTAACTTATTTATTTATTTATATACTATATATTAATATATTATATATATATATAGTATATATATATATATAGTAGTATATATATTATACTATTACTATATATATATCATAATAATATATATATATCATGTAAAGATATATATATTATATATATACATACTATATATATATATATATATATATAACGTATTTTATTGTTGTTTATGATACAACAAATCTGTGAGGCAATGATAAATTTGGTTTAGTGTCTGCTTTCACGTTAATCTTTCTATTTGGTAATAATAGAATTGGATTGAACACAATTATTATTTATATATTATTAACAGACAATATGGTACATAAAATATAAATCTGTAATTCTTACAATTATGAATATTGATTTCCTTAAAGCTAGTAATAGGCAGGAAAACAATATTACCACTTAAGCAATATACAACAAATTAGTATAAGAAATGCCTGTATGAGCCTAGACACCAAATTTCAAATAGAAATTATAACATCAAACATAGAAGAAGCCTTTGAAGATAGGGTTGAGATGTTTTAGCTATAATGATATATGAAGTTACCTTAATTTTATATTTATGTAATCAGATTAATAGTGTTCAGCACATATATTATTTGTTACATAGTAATTTACTAAAATATTTAAATGAAAGGTAAAATAAAATTAATCAAACAGAATACAAAACTAAACACACACCTCATAATCATGAACAAGCTCTACAATACTGAGTTGACTTTCTGATGATTTTGAAGTCAACGGGTGTTATCTTATTGAGAAGCAAGACACTGCTTATATATATATATATATATATTATATCACAGATAGTATAGATAGTATATTATATATACTATATACTATGATATATAATTATATTTTATATATATTATATATATATATATATGTATATACATATATATATATATATAATATATATATATAAAGTACGTGATATATATATTATATATCTATATACTATAATATATCACTATACTTATCATAACTATATATAATATATATATAATAGTTATATATAGAGTAATATATATATATTATATATATATTATATAGTATATAGTATATATATATATATATATACGTGTATATTAAGTATATATATATATATAGTATATATATATTATATATATTATATATATATATATATTATATATATAATATATATATATACTATATATAGTATATATATAATATATATAGCAGTAATCCCTCATCTACCCGGCGGGGGTATGCGTTCTTAGAACCCACCCGAAATAGATGAAATCCTCGAAATGGTCGGAGAGAGGAACATATAGGTAGCATTTTTACTATACGCATTTTTAGTCTTTATAATGTACTGTCAGAACACTTCCTTATTTATATTAGTAATGAATATATAGAAGTATTATTACTATATTATATATATATATATAGGAGTATAGTTATATATATTATATATATATAGTTTATATATATATATATAGAGAGAGAAGGAGAAGAGCAATATTCTACTATATATATATATATATATATATATAATATAGTATATATATATATATTAGTATATATATATATTATATAAGATATATTAATATACTATAATATTATATTATAATTTCACCTTTTATATGATATTTTTATTATCATATATATATATATTATATTATATATAGTATATATATTATAGTATATATATATGATATAGTACATAGCCAATAGTTTACCGGTACGATCTCACACTCGGCAAACTACATAACTGCAAGCGGAGCTATTGTTCCTTGAGTTTACGGTTGGTAATCAGTAGAGAGAGAGAGAGAGAGAGAGGAGAGAGAGAGGAGAGAGAGAGAGAAGGAGAGAGAGAGAGAGAGAGAGAGAGGAGAAGAGAGAGAGAGAGAGAAATAAACACCAAGCAGACATTTACATCGTCAACATACATTTCATACATGTATATCTTATGTATTTACCTTGTATGTGTTAATGTTGTTATATTTTCACTTTACTTTGTAAACAGCTGCCTATGCTTATTAATACGTATATACTATAAAAGTATTATAATATTCATATATATATATATACTAGTATATGGCGAATATACACATCTCACTATATATATATAATAGTAGTATATATATATATATATATATATTATATATATATAATATATATAATATAATATATATTATATATTATATATATTTATATATATATATGATATAGATTAGGGATATAGAGTATAAAATATTTTTTTAAATGCGACTACTAAAATGCTCAGTAATTTTCGAAGAAAAAAAAGGTGCATCTGAGCTGACGATAAGTTGACACTGCGATACAAGTGAGGGATTACTGTACTATATATATATATATATATATAATATATATATATATTAATTATAATAGTATATATATATATATATATATGTATATTATATATTAAGTATATATATACTGTATATATATATAATATATAATAATATAACATATATATATATATAATTATATATAAATATATAACAAATTGATTGTACGCTATGATTTGAAAAAGAAAACACTTCTAGTTATTAAATTATAGATAAAATAAAACGAAATTATCTATGTAAATTACCCAAATGACAGGGAGCTCAATATTAAAATAATTTTATTATACGAGCCACCAACACGAGACACGAAAAAAGATAAGAGCTGATGTTATAATGACGCAGGAAAGAAATTTATGTTTTTTGATAAATGCAGAAAATTTAAACCGAAATACTTATGTGTGTAAAATATTTTTCAAAAAGAAGAAAGGAAAATGATAAGTTTCCATATGTGAAAATTCAACTAATATGATAATATTTTTCATTTCTAAAAAATATAGCTTGGAAAATGTAATAAGCCTATGAAATGTGAATGTTATCAAATAGGAAATATTTTTTTCATTTCTTTTTGAAATATACCAAGTTATTCTCATTATAAATTCACAGTGAAAATGTAACTAATATGATAATATTTTTCATTTCTAAAAAATATAGCTTGGAAAATTAGGATAATCATACCAAAATTATCCTCATTAGATAATGGTGAAGAAATTTGTGTCGAATGAATAAACTGATTATAAAGATAATGCAATGGTACATCTATCAAATCCAACTAAACTCTAAGAAAAAGAACGTACATGCTATACTCTTTAGTATTTGGTACTCCCAAAACCTGTTCATTTTTAATAGAAAAATAGATCTATGGGCTCACTGCTTCTATCTACACCTATTAATTTCTCTCACTTCTTCCTCTCTCAGTATCCATTTATATATATATATATATATATATATATATTAATTATATATAGCATATATAGTGGATATATATATATATATATATAATATAAGTTTGAAAATTTAATATTTAAGGTGCTATAATCAAAAAGAGAATAACAATATCAAATTTAATATGAATGGTTTAAGAAAAAAGATTGATAAAAACTTCAAAAAACATTATAAATAAAAATTACTATTAGTTGACGTTTCGGGACCTAAAACAGCTCGATCCCCTCCTCAGAACTAAAACTAATTTCTAAAAAGAATTTAACAATTTTAAAATTACTATAAAAACCCAGTATAAAAAGGTTACAGAGAAAATTTAATTGTTGGCGTCTCGTTCTCTTTCTTCGTATTCATTAACTGTATTCATATTAACCGATTCCTCTATCTTTTTGGAATTTTTTTGGTAATAGACATCAAAATTGAAAAACCTTCGACAAATTAAAATTATTTCTTGTTGATATAAAAAACTGATTCTAATCATCCTGAATTAAGTTTTTTTTATCTTTAGCAGACCGGAATAAAAAATCTGCACCTTATTGATCCCAAAATCTAACATGGTCTTCACGGGTCTGTGTCCAAAAACTGCGCTGCTTTGATTCCCTCTTCTTACTCCTCCCTTGTGTTGGTCGATTCTAATTTTCAAGGACTTTAGCGTCTCTACATAATATGATTCATTGCACATATCACACGGAATAAGATAAAATTAATTTCTTGTTGTAAAAATTAGAAATTAATTTTATATTTCAAACTTCGCGAAATTAGCCTATCCCCAACATCTTATTAAAAGAAAACATAAACAAACATATTTCAGTTTCCTGGGATTGAAGGAAAACTCTCCTCCTGATTTGGAAAATATCAAAGTGGTACCGTTTTCTCCGCCTCTTTTGGATCTTAAGTTTATGCTTAAGCATTTATTTAACATTAATTTGATCTTTAATTTCCCTGAGACTCTCTCACGCATCTTAGTCATTAACAATACTACAAAAAGAGAGGCTACGGGAGGTGTTTATCATATTCCGTGTGATATGTGCAATGAATCATATTATGGAGAGACGCTAAAGTCCTTGAAAATTAGAATCGACCAGCACAAGGGAGGAGTAAGAAGACTGAATTAAAGCAGGCAGTTTTGGAAACATGACCCGTGAAGACCATGTCATGAATTGGGATGGTGCATATTTTTTATTCCGGTCTAAAGATAAAAACTTAAATCAGATGATAGAATCATTTTTTATATCAACAAGAAATAATTTTAATTTGTCCGAAGGTTTTTTCAATTTTGATTCAATTACCAAAAAATTCATAAAAGATAGGAGTGAATCGTTAATATTGAATAAGTAATGAATAAGAAGAAAGAGAACGAGACGCCAACCCTTAAATTTTCTCTGTAACCTTTTTATACTGGGTTTTTATAGTAATTTTAAAATTGTTAAATTCTTTTTAGAAATTAGTTTTAGTTCTGAGGAGGGGATCGAGCTGTTTTAGGTCCCGAAATGTCAACTATTAGTAATTTTCATTTCATTAAAGTTTTTAAAGTGGTTTTTAATTAATTTGTTTTATTTTAACCTGATAGGTGCTGAGTTTTTTAAGAAGAGGACTCTAGATTTTTATCTTAATATATATATTATATATATATATAGTATATATATATATATATATAGTACTATATATACTATATATATATATTATATATATAATATATATATATATATATATATAAATATATATATATTATATATATATATATATATATATAATATGATATAGGACTATATATATTATATATAAGTATATATTATATATATATATTAAACTGACGCTGTTTCAAAGAGGCGAGAAGGGCCCCAAGACGTAAGTGTCTGAAAAACTTTGAGGATATGCTAAAGAGGCAATAGTAGTTATGGATCCACCTGCGCGGAACGCCACGCCTTTTCGCTAGGCAGGAATAAGAGGCTATCGCCTTCCAAACTGTGGAATATAATCTATGTATGTGTTAAACCGATCCCACGCGAGTTTTGGTGACCCGTAGGTCACCCCTAAGGGGGTGCTGCCGCCCTAGCGGCCAAGGTAAGAGTTTTCGTCCTGAAAACATGTTTAGGCTTAACGTATCGATTTGAATTAGGATGTGGAGCTATATGATGACGTAATCTCGTGGGACGAGATTACGTCCCTCTGCGTCCCCCCCCGTAAGGGGAGCGCTGCCCCCCGTAAAAATTAAAATGATCGTAGAAAGCTGAAACTTGGAGACATGAAGTCGGAGTCGAATTCGGAGACGGAGTCGGAGTTGGATTCGATTCGGAGTCCAGGGACCCCCGGAGGGGGGTCCAAAGTTGAAAAAAGAAGAAGAAATGCATGGAATGCAAAACGGAGGGAAGAAGAAGAACAAAGGAAGAAGAAGAAAGGAAGAAGGGAGAGGAAAGGGGAAGGAAAGAGAATGAGGAAGCAGAAGGAGGCTGAGAGATTCAGTAGGTTGGCTCCGGCACGGTGATAGGAACCACTGCGGTGCCGAGTTTTAATAAACATTCGTATAAACAACAACCTTGGTGTCGCTTATAAGGTTTTTGATGGTCGTAGAACTCTCGAATATGACTGGTGTATAAGTCGAATGGGGTGGTCTAGGACCCCATTAGAGGGGTTCCGACTAAAAAAAAGAGCACAGGTGCAAAACATAGGTCGAAGGAGGAATGAATAAGGATGAAGGACAGAATAAAAGACAGGAAAGAATGGAGAAGAGAGTCTGACTCAGAGTGAGTAGGAGTTGACAATGACCGGTGCTGGCTCCGGTGCGGTCCAAATTATTAAATATTTATGTAATGATAGCAATTTATGTCTTTAATATATGTTATGGAATCTTAGATTTCAAAATAATGGTGTTTAATGATATGACAAAGAAATAAATAAGGTTTGAATAAATAAATAAATATAAAGTTTATTTTATTCTTTTTATGTTATAACTTTAAAAAATTTGCATGTTTTGCATACCCTAAGCAGTAAATCATGAAATCAACCACCATCCAGCCCACCCTGCATGACAATGGGATCTATTGGAGTGAGTGTGTGCTATTGCATCTATTGATCTATTGATCTATGATTAAGGTCAAATTTTTTTACTAAATTGTCATGGTTTTACATACCTTAAATCAGTAATTCAGTAAATCAGGCCACCCATCCTACCCTCCTGTCCAATCATGATTATTGATCATATTGACTCTACTTGGGAATCTATTGATAAGGTCAAAGTTTTTTACTAATATTGTCATGTTTTGACATTGCCTCTTCTCGTTAGCCATTGAGGCAAACAGCCAACTCTACACTTCTGTCCAGATCTTGAATCTATTATGATCTATTTATGGGAGGTGTGAGTGGTAGATCCTACTTGATCTATTGATCTAATTGACTATTGATTAAGGTCAAATTTTTTACTAAAATTGCAATGTTTCACATACCCTAATCAGTAATCAGTACATCAACGATCACGCCACTACCCTCTCTGTCCAATCATGGATCTATGTGGATGCTTTGATTCTATTGATATTATTGATCTATTGATCTATTTGATTCATTTTTGATTAAGGTCAATTTTTTTTACCTTTAAATTGTCAATGTTTTACATAACCTAAATCAGTAAATCAGTAATCAAGTCACCCAACCTAACCTCCTGACTCTTGTCCATCTTTGATCTATTGATCTAATGATCTATTGATCTATTGAACTCTAAATTGATTTAAGGTCAGAAAAATTTTTACTAAAATTTAAACGTTTTACTACCCTAAATCACGTAAATACAGTAAAGTCAAACAGCTCATGCAACCACCTCCGTCCATACTTCGACTGATATGCATCTTTTGAGTCCTAATTTGATTTCAGTGCACATTCGAGTATCAGCATATGGGATAACATCAAATAAAAACAAAAGTTTTTCCGCATTAATAAAGCTTACTTAGCATCATGCTAAACTCATGAATATAACCCCCAAAGCACAATCTGACATGCTTAAACATGAATAAACTGTTTACAAGTTAGAAATTCCACATTACAACAACAGTAAAGTAAACTAACCATAAATACAAAGACGTAACGCTATTCACACTTGGTCAATTGCAGTCTCTACATAACAATGTTAATTTTTACATTAACATGGTAATTATTTACAAAAAATTATATCGCAAACCTGTGTAATTTATCATACAGACAGGCAAAAGTATGCTAAGTACAAAGTTTTCACTTAACTAAAGGCTACAACATAAAGAATTGCTAGAACTAAGACATATAAAATATAACCCAAACGACAAAGACCTGACACCAAATCTTAAGCAAGAAATAAACTGCTAAATATTACAATGAGGTCCAAACTTATAAAGCAGGTAACAGATGAACGGATAACAGGCTCACAAACAACATATTCCAGTTCGCACTTATCAACATATCTCCAAGCAGATGACAATGTTAATTTTACATTAACATAAGTATACTTTAACCAGAAAAAATTAGCATAGAACCGTCCTAACTGCATGAATAGCCTAGATGTGGGGTGCTAAAATGCAAACACGTAAATGTGTGTGTGTGCGTCTGATAAAGCTAAACTATTATGAACATAAGTACTTAAACACATACACCAGACGAATAAACAGCTACCATTAACAACTTAGTCAATAAATGCGACATATGGGGATTTTACATTAACATACGCTAATTAGTTTTAACCTAAATATTTATCTAACATGTACCTTGAACATCATATATACCATTACACGAGTAAGGACGAACAAAGTAAAGTTTTAGCTTAACTCTTTTTAGACTCCGTCCCATTTCAGAAATGCCAACTCTAAAACATGGAAATTCCGATTTTAATGCTTTAACCGATTGCCATAAAAGTGATGCAGATACTTATTATATTTAAGCCCTCTTGCTGGAATCAAGCAATGTAGCCAGTCGCACAAACGGTTACGATTAAATATAGATGACACATCGTTGTGAATACGAAACTCCTCGTGGAATGATATCAACAGAACAAGCGTAAGAGATGCCACAGGGCGAGATGTCTTCGTATCAAGCACTGGCGTAAACTATCCTTTCGTGAAGAAAAAATGATAGTGTATTAAACAACCTTAAATGATCCAAGTAAATTCTTTGTTTCAACCAATCAGAAGAAGAGTAATCGAAGAATACGACGTACGATATAGAACATATGGTCAGTTCAAAGGGTATATAATTCTGTTAACAACAACAAAGGCAATAACATACGTACAAAAATAAGTCTTTATATACTAACCAGCGAATATATGCTTACGTAACATTTGTTTGTCAACTATTAATAGCTAACATAGCACTGACAGAAACTAAGAATATATTGTACAATGACAAAACCTGAAACACGCCTTACGCACGAATAAACTATAACTTAACAAAAGTTCCACTAACGTCAGTAAAGTAACTTAGCATTGGCGTACAAAACGTAACTATTCAGACTTTTTCAAAGCATATCTCTAACAAATTAACGTAATTTTACATTGACACAGTAATATTAACAAAAATTTTATGTCATAACATTCGTCTACATTTATCATACAGACAATGAATAAATGTAAACTACCGCAAAGTTTAAACCAAACCATTAACCAATAAAAATAAGTTCCTTTGAATATAGTAAGATATGCACGTAAGATTGTATAGTTTTACTGGATTTTAAAGCCAGTAAAAATCAGTAAATCAGTAAAATCAAGCTACCACATACACGCATACGCCCGACACTGCCCTCTCTACCATTGACTTTGGATCTATTGATCTAGGTGGAATTCATGGTCACATCCGAGTATCATTTCGGTTAAACATAACACAAAAATAAGTTCTTTATATAGCAACCATCGAATATAATGCTAACGTAACAACGTTTTTTAAACGCATTAATAAAGCTAACATGTCAACAATAGTTTCTGAGCTATAGAATATAACTGTACAATACGACAAACCTAAACACACCATACGAACGATAAACTACTAACATTCAACAAACTCGTGCCGCGCTTAACAACACGTAAACTACATAACGAGTTCATGACAAAACGTAACTACGTGATGTCCACTTTTTCAAAGCATATCTCTAACATATCAACTGTTAATTTTACATACATCGTAATAAATTTAACAAAAATGTTGCATAACAATGTCTAAGCATCATACTGACAACAAATATAATGCTAACGTAACATTTTTTTAAATCAAATTCGTAGATATGAAACAAGAAATATTCATCAATACATCGTCTATATATCATAATCCCGACGAATTAATGGCAAACATAACAAGTTTTAACCAAACATAACATAAAAATAACAATAATTTATCCTGACATAACATAAAAATAAAGTTCTTTGAATAAAATATCACAGTAACGCGTAATAGTTTACTGATTTTTAAAGCAGTAAATCAGTAACATCAGTAAATCAAACCACCCATGCCATCACGCTAGCAGTCCCCCTGCTCATGTGCCTCCGCCTATGATCTATCACCTATTGATTCAAGGTCATGATTTCGAGTATCATTTTGGATCAGCAAGTAGGTAAAGCCGTATTATCTAACAGAATGCCCTTAACAAAGTGACCAAATCTATCAAGATACAACATCTTGAAACTAAGAATTTGGACACTATCTTCACAAAGTGTCACTCGTCGAGTTAACATCATTGTGACCTATGAATTAATAGTAGCCTTTTTGCCAAATTCTAGGCAAACTAACAATTACTCACCAAAAGCTTAACCTAGGCTCACGTTTCTAACACAGTCATGCGTCAGTTAACGACGTAAATATCTTAGGAAACATCATTTCCCTAACAAATCAGTGTTATTTTCACATGATCATAGTAATATTTAAGATACTCTTGGTTGACGAAAAACTGTTTATTCGTACGTTAAGGTACGTTAGGTTATGTTAAATATTACGATGACAATGTGAAATAACACTGATTTGTTTAGAGAAATGATGAGTTTTTGTAAGTATTACTGTGTTAACCGGACGATGATGTGTTAGAAACGTGAGCCTAGGTAAGTTTTTTTGGTGAATAATGTCAGGTTTTTGCTGTCTACGATTATTCATAGGTCAATGATGTTATACCTCAATCTTGAAGATAGTGTGAGTGTCTTAGTTTCAGAGATGTTGGTATCTTTGATAGATGTGTACACTTTGTTAAGGGATTTTTGTTGAATAATACGGCTTTACCTATTGCTGATCCAAAATGTACTCCGTAAAATATCGCACTCGAATCATAGGTCGATAGGATGTGAGTGGAGTGGGTACGTGCAGGGATAGCGCGCTCTTTCTGATTTACATGAAATTTTCAGTTACTTTACTGCTTTAAAATCAGTGAACCACTCACTCTCACGCTCTCTCTCGATGGATAGTTTTTTATTCAAAGTACTTATTTTTTATGTTATGTCAGGAATAAAATTTTGTTATTTTTAGTAGTATGTTTGTGTTAAACTTTGTTATGCTTTGCCATAAATTCGAGCTCTGGGATTATGATATTATAGACGATGTTATTGTAGATTTTTTTGTTACATACTTACGAATAAGTTGATGTAAAATTTTTACGTAGCTTATGCTAATATTGTTAGTGTTACAGATATTCTGAGGAGACATGGTTATGCTAATTTTTTGGATATATTACGATGTTAATGTAGAAATTAACATTGATATGTTGAGATATGCTTGAAAAAGTTGAAATAGGTTACGTTTTTGTATGAAGTGTTATTAGTTTACTGTTGTTAAGCGCGGAGTTTGTTAATGTTAGTAGTGTTTATTCGTACGTATGGTGTGTTAGGTTGTCGTTGTTACATTATATTCTTAGTTCGATTATGTATGTTAGCTTTATTAATGTAAAGAACCTTTGTTACGTTTAGCATATATTCGGAATGGTTGGTCACTATTAAAGAACTTATTTGTAGTGTTGTATGTTTAACCGAAATGATACTCGAGATGTGACATGAATCAACTAGATCAATAAGATAAAGGTCATGGAGGGAAGGGTGGGGATGGGTTGGTGGTTGATTTACTGATTTACTGATTTACCATTCTTAAGAATCAGTAAACTATTACAATTTACTGTGATATTTTATTCAAAGAAACTTATTTTTATGTTAGTTTGGCTTAAACTTTGGCTATGTTTACAGTTATGTGCATTGTCTGTATGATACAATTAGAGCAATGTATGATAAATTTTTGTTAAATATTACTGTCAGTGTAAAATTAAAGGTAGAATGTTAGTGACATCGTGGGAAAAGTATGAATAGGTTACGTTTTTTGTAGGCTATGTTAGTTACTTTACTGACGTTAAGTGTGGACTTTGTTAAATGTTAGTAGTTTATCCGTGCGTAAGGTGTGTTATGTTTTGTCATTGTACAATATATTCTTATTTCTGTGGCCATGCTATGTTAGCTTTCTTAATGTGAAAACATGTTACGTAAGCATATATTCGTTGGTTTAGCTATATAAAGAACTATATTTTTGTTGTTGTTTTTATTGCTGTTGTTGTTGTCTAACGAGAATATTACCCTTTTTGAACTGATATGTTTCGTTCGTGCGTCGTATATTCTTGTTTACTATCTTCTGATTGGTTGAAAGAAAGAATCTCATTACATTTAAGGGTTGTTTTACACTATTTCTTCAGTAGGATAGTTTTCGCAGTGCTGATAGCGAAGACATTCTCCCCGCATCTCTACGCTTGGTGTTGATATCTTCACGAGGAGTTTCGTTATTCACAACATGTGTCATCATATATTTAATCGTAACCGTTTGCGACTGCTACATTCGCTTGTATTCCAGCCAGAGGGTTAAATTAATAAGTATTGCATAACTTTATCATTATTGGTTAGAAGCATAAATCATTTTCGCATGTTTACGAGTTTGGTATTTTCTGAAATGGGGACGGAGTCTAAAAAGAGTTAGCCTAAAACTTTACTTTGTTCGTGCCTTACTCGTTAGTATTATGATGGTTAGGTAGCGGTTGTAATTTTTGTAAATATTACTAATGTTAATGTAAATCGCATATGTTCGTTATGGAACTTTGTTAATGTAGCTGTTTATTCGTTCTGGTTGTGTTTGTTAAGTACGTTATGTCCATAGTTTAGCTTTACAGAGTAAAAAATTTACTTGTTTACACCCCCTTAGGTATTATGCAGGTTAGGTAAGGTTATGCTCAATTTCTCTTGTTTAAATATTCTATGTTAGATGTAAAATTAAACATTGTATGTTAGAGAGTATGTTTGAATAAAGTGCGCTGGATTATGTTTTTGTTGAGCTTGTTAGTTACTTCTTACTGTTGATAAGTTTGGACCTTTTTTTAATGTTTAGCAGTTTATTCTTGCTTAGATGTGTCAGGTTGTCGTTGTAATATTATATTCTTATTCTAGTAATGCTATGTTAGATTTATTAATTGTGAAAACTTTGTTACGTTAGTCATACCTTTTGCCTGTTGTATGATAATTACCACAGGTTGGGGTAAATTTTTTTTATATATTTACCAATGTTCAATGTAAATTAACTTGTTATGTAGAGACATGCTTGACCAGTGTGATAGGTTACGATCTTTGCCTGTTAATGTCTGTTACATTTTACTGTGTTAAATGTGGACTTTGTTAACGCTTAACAGTTTAATTCATGTTTAAGGCGTGTCAGATTTGTTTGAGGGTTATATTCATAGTTTAGATGATGCTAAGTAAGCTTTATTACAGTGAAATTTTGTTGTTTTTATGTTATGTTTATCCATAGTGAAAATCCTCGAAATGTGACTTGAATCATAGATCAATAGATCATTGGTTCAAGATTTAGGAGGGTGTTGGATGGTGGTTTGTTTACTGATTTTACTGATTTAGGGTATGTAAAACGTTACAGTTTTAGTAAACAATTTGACCTTAATCAAGAGTTAATAGATCATAGATAATTAGATCAATAGATTAAATAGATCACAATGGTCAGGAGGTAGGTTGGGTGACTTGATTTAACTGATTTACTGATTTAGGGTATGTAAAACATGACAATTTTGGTAAACAATTTGACCTTAATTATAGATCAATAGATCAGTAGATCAATTGATCATAGATCAATAGATCATAGATCAATAGATCATGATTGGACAGGAGGGTAGGTGGGGTAGCTTGATTTTCTGATTTACTGATTTAGGGTAATTAAAAAACGAAACAATTTTAGTAAAAAATTTGACCTTAATCATAGATAAATAGATCATAACTAGATCTTAGTCAATAGTATTCATATCCGATCATATAGATCACTAGATCATGATTGGACAGAAGGGTGAGTAGGGTGGCTGATTTACTGATTTACTGATTTAGGGTAATGTAAAACGTTACAATTTTTAGTAAAAAGTTTGACCTTAATCAATAGATATCAATAGATCAATAGATCATAGATCAATAGATCATGATTGGACAGGAGGGTAGGTTGGGTGGGTTGATTTACTGATTGTACATAGATTTTAGGTATGTAAAATGACAATTTTAGTAAAAAATCTGAAAATTATCAAATAATCAATAGATCAATTAGATCAATAGATCAAATAGATCACAAGTGGTCATGAGGGTGGGTGGATGGTGTTTGATTTACTTGATTTAACTGCTTTAGGGTATGTAAAACGTTAAATTTTGAAAGTTATAATCATAAAAAGAATAAGAAACTTATTTATTTGATTTTATTTTATTTATTTATTTATTTTTTATTTTTGTCTTGATGGTGTCTGAAACCATTATTTTTGAAATCTACAGATCCAATACAATATAGTAGAAAGACATGCGAATATTGTATCATTAGAGTAAATATTTATAACAAGGCACCGCACGTCGGAGCCAGCACCGGTGCAGTTGTCACATTCTACTCCTCTGAGGTCAGACTCTTCTGCCATTCTTTCTTTCATTTATTTCTAGCTATGCATCCTTTGTTTTGCCCTCTGTGCTCTTTTTTTTGAGTCGGAACTCCCTCATGGGGGGGTCCTAGACACCCTATACCGACTTATAACCATCATATTCGAGTTCCGACCTCAAACCCTTATAGGACACCAAAGATTGTTGTTAATACAATGTTTATTACTCGGCACCGCAGTCGGTTCCAGCACCGGTGCCGGAGCAACTCTGAATTCTTTTCAAGCCTGCCTTCTATTCTCATTCTTCTCCTTCCGCTTTCGCCCCCTGCTTTCGCTTTCTCTTCTTCCTTTCTTCTCCTTCTTCCTCTGTTTTGCATTCCTGCATTTCTTCTTCTTTTTTCAACTGGGGACCCCTCCGGGGGGTCCTGGACTCCGAATTCCGAATCACTCGCGACTCCGTCTGCCGATCTCCAACTCCCCCAATCAGTCTCCACAAGTGTTTCAGTCTCTACGAATTCATTTTTAATTTTGTACGGGAGGCGCGTCCCTTACGGGGGGGGACCGTAGGGACGTATGTCGTCTCGACGAGATTACGTCATCATATAGCTCACATCCTAATTTCACATCGATACGTTAAGCCTAACATGGTTTTCAGGACGAATTTGACCTTGGCGCTAAGGGGGCAGCACCCCCTTAGGGGTGACCTACGGTCACCAAAACTCGCGTGGGATCAGTTTATCACATACATAGATTATATTCCAAGTTTGAAGGCGATAGCTCTATTCCTGCCTAGCGAAAAGGGTGGTTCGCGCAGGTGGATCCATAACTACTGGCGAAATTGTCGCCCCAGGTTAATATATGGTGGTGTACGCTTTCCGCACGTGTAGAAAAGATGGCAGAAATTAGCAAAAACATGATAAATGTAATACAGGCTTCTTTATTTTTAGCTATGGTTACAAATAATGTTCAATATGAGCATACACCGGTATGTTTCTCAGATTACCCCAGATGTTGTGCGAGCAACTGTCGACCATGCAGTGTTACGGATGCAGCATGCAGTGATGCCGGGAGACCGTATTGAACAGTTTTTGTATTCATGGTTTCAAATAAACGTACTTGCATCAGTTATGTGTAAGCTCATTCCTGCCTCTTTCCTGCACGCGTGGAACACGTACAGCGAAAAATTAACTAACCTGGTGTTGACATTTGAAACTAATAATTTTTATTGCATCATTCGCGAGCGCAACCTCTTTAGCATATTCCCAAAGTTTTAGACACCTTTGGGGTCTGTGCTTTGCTTCTTGGAACAGCGTCAGTTTAATTATAACCACCCTGTATATATATATATATATATATTACTATATATATAATATATAATATATACTATATATATATATATATATATAGTATAATATATGTAATAGTATATATATATATATATTATAGTAATATATTATATATATATAGTATATATATATCAATCTCTCTTATATTATATATATATATATATTATATATAATATATATAACTACTCGTCAAAATAAACACACCACTGCCTCATATAACATTAACAGGTTAAAGAAAGGAAAAGAACGCTATGTATCTTTATTTTGAAAATAATATAGCATCTGAAACACATTATACAGTGGCAAGATTGTCAAGGGGGGCCTAGGGATCCCCTGGGAGCCTGTGCATGGTTCCTGTATGTGGCAAATGCCTTTCATTAAAAGTAGGACGTTATCGCGGTGAAGGGGTCGTGTGTGGATGGCTGTGATGGAATTAAAAAACCTATCCATAAAAAAAAACTGAAATTACTACGTTATCGCGGTGAAGGGGTCGTGTGTGGATGGCTGTGATGGAATTAAAAAACCTATCCATAAAAAAAAACTGAAATTTTAATTTTAGCTATTATTTTCAACAATTTGAGAGATTTTTTTAAAAATTGCTAATATGCAGTAATAACAAC
Organism: Trachelipus rathkii; assembly: GCA_015478945.1. Lineage (NCBI taxonomy): Eukaryota > Metazoa > Arthropoda > Malacostraca > Isopoda > Trachelipodidae > Trachelipus > Trachelipus rathkii. The sequence continues at coordinate 16,615 of JABUQX010052850.1, forward strand.
TATACTGTGTTTCACTAGTAGTGCTCCAAGTTGCATTTTATTCAAGATTTTTACAGATGCATATACCTTTGAATTATTTGAAATAAATAAGAATGAAAAAAAAATTCTTAAAATTTATTGCAAAAGTACAAATGAATATATCTTTAAATTTTATTGACTAGAAGATAATAACTAGATTCAATTATTCAAATTACTAAATAAACGTTTCAGTTTAATAAAAAAACTAAAAAAAATTTCCACTTTGGTTATAAAATTACTAAAATATATTTTGAAGTTCCTTTATTTTATAAATTTACATATTATTCAATAAAGTATAAACTAATTTATAATTGGATTGATTTAACTCAGTGAATGGATCACATTTCCCAATTTTATTTCACATTAAAAACTATCTGGCTGTTTAACCTCTCAGATATTTATATATAATTTATCAAGCCAAATAATCGAGCAGAATAGCTACGAAAATCACAGACAATCTACGAATTTATATATATATATAATATATATACTATATATATAAATATATATATATATATATAATTATATATACTTCTATATATATATATATAGTTATATATATAGTATATATATGTATTATATTATATATATTATATAATATATATATATACTATATATATATATAGGTATATATATTATAATACGTTATATATATAATATATATAATATATATAATAATATATATATATATATATTGAATATATATATATAAATGATATATATCTACTATATTTATATATATATTAATATATAATATTATATATTAAATATATATTATATATATTATATATATATAGTATATTAAGATATAAGTGTATATAGTAGCTAGTATCTATAGTATATAGTATTATATGGTCATACAACATACATACATAATACCATGACATTACAACATATTTTAAAAAAAGTTCACAACTCAGCGGGCAATACGACTCAATTCTAGTAAGGGAACTGTCTCTAGGTAATGTATAGGATAAGTGTCATGACCCTAGGACTCCACTGGACTAGTGAATCCAACATCCAGCGTCGCTTACTATGCGACTGCTTGTCATTTCTCTATCGGGCAGACTTGAGCCACGATAGCGAGATATATATGATATAATCTATATACAAGTAGAGTAATACTATATAATAGTAATAATATATACTATATATATATTAATTATTATTAGTAATATATATAATTTCATATAATAGTATATATCATATATATATATATTTATAATAATATATATATATATTTATATATATAGTATATATATTATATATATATATATATATATATAATATATATTAGATATATTATATAAATATTATATAATATACGGTATATTTATAGTATATTATATATATATATATTATATATATGATATATATATATTATTATAATATGAAAGATAAACTACTTATAACTTTCTATTATATTATAAAATATAATATATATAATATACTATATATGTATATATATATATTATATATATATATATAGTCTAATTATAATATATATCTATATAATTATATATATAGTAATATATATAATATATATTATAAATATTATATTATATAATATATATATATATAGTATATATATATATATATATACGTATATATATAATATATTTAATTTATATAATATATATATATATAATATATATTAGTATATATATTATATATATATATATATATATCTTATATATTATTATATATATAGTATTATATATGATAATAGATATATAATATAATATATATACTATATATATATATATATAGGTATATAACATATGTATATAATATATATGTATTTTATATAACGTAAATATCTATATAAGCAATATGAGGGGTGAAATGCGACGATTTTAGTAAGCGCGAAGGTTCCTTTTTTACATTCACACCTGAATTTTTTTCCTGAAAATCTTGGATCAGTGAATGAAGAACAAGGTGATAAAGGTAATTCTAATAATAATAGTCAAGTTAAATTAAAGTTAAATGTAAGCTCATTTTAACTTTCCTTGATGGGCGTGAATTAGGACACCATAATAGGGGTGAAATTAAATGCAATAGGGACATCATCTCTGGATTTCATATTTGAAGTATAATTTTTTTTTTAATTTTCTACTTAAAATAGGTAACTTGTTTATTATATGTAAAATGTAGCCATAAGTATAAAAATGCCAATCATGAATTCCTAAAATAGATTAACTGTGCTGTCGCATTTCACACTTTTTCGGATGGGTGAATGAATAAAGACACTTCTTGATATTCATATTTTGCGTATAAATTTTAATTTTTATTTTAAAATTTTTTGCTTATTTTTTTAACAGTTGATTATAATAAAAATTAGTACTTGTAAATAAAAATGTCCATGATGAAATACATAAATAAGAAATAACAATGGATGTTCTCTATTCAATCACATGACATTTTTATTGGGGTGAATAGGGCATGTTAGGTCCGCTGATTTAAACCATTGTATTGTTTGAAACAACTATTACTTTTGTCAGATTAAGCTAACGTACTCAAGGCTGGTATACATTGAAAAATATTTAAAATCCATCCCACAAGTTCTCTCAATAATTGATAATGTTAAGAATCATTTAGCAAGTAAAAGTTGCTTAGTTAGAAGATGGTATCCCCTAATAGCATTATACATTTTTTAATAAATAAAATTCTCTAGAAGTTAAAGATAATAATAAATAAGCTTATGTAGTACTACCGCATGGCTATTGAATGAGGCAAAAAAAAACTTCTTATTTATTTTTTGTTATATATTTTAGTGTCCAATTCACTCATGGCGAATTTTGTTGTCGCGCAGATCACCCGGCCCCGCTATATATGTTATATTATATATATATATATATTATATATTATACTATATATTATATATATATATATTATATATATATTATATATCATATTATACTATATATAATATATATATATATATATGTATATATTATATATCTATATATTATAATTAAAAATCTGAGCTTTCTATAGTGTGCCTTACTCATTTTTTTTAATAAAATGGTTATATACATATACTGTATATATATATTTTTTTCAAAATCTCCCAATATTACCCGGGTTTTACCATAAAAAGTAAAAACCCAGACCTAGTGGGTTGGTAGGCAGCTCCTCGGGGAGGTATCAGTGCAAGCCTGTCCGGTTTCTAGGTAACAACTACTTAACTATTAGTAGCTAACTTACTAGCTTCCCTGAGCCGCAGATTATGATGACGACAATGACGAGTTTAAATAATATAAATTTAAATAAGTTATCTAATTGCTTTACTTAAGATAATCTTATTATGTCGTTACTATCAATAACCTGTAACAATAGCAATACCATTTACCATTACAAGTTTCACCAATTAAGAAATGACAATCAATAAGCAGTGGGAATTGGACAATGTCTGTTACCAATTTATATGTTCAATTTTTAAATTTTATACCTATTTATTATTTTATTTGTCAAGTAATAGTGAAATGACATTAAAAATGATAATAAATTATATATTGATCCTTTTATTTTTGAATCAAAAGTAGAAATTTTAAAAAAGACCCCCCCCCCAAAAAAAAAAAAACCATTTGGCTGGGTTTTTTGGTCCGACCCCTTGGTTTTTCCAACTCTGGTAGATGGTGTTAATAACGTGTATGGTCACCTCTGGCATGGATAATGCTTGTCACCGTCGTAGGATGTTCTCAATGAGGTGCCGAATGTCCTTTACAGAAATCTGATCCTATATACGACGTATGGCCTGCCGCAGCACCTGGAGTGTTCCTGGCGGTGGTTTCTGCTGTCATAACCGCCGTTTCAACATGTCCGACATATGTTGAATCGGGTTTATGTCGGGATTGAAATGCTGGCAAGTCCAATGTCCTGATTTGGACCGTCGTTAGGTATTCTGTGACATACCTAGCCTTGTGTAGTCCTGCTTTGTCATGCATTAGGACGAATCCGTCACTGATGTGGCGTAGGGGGCGTATGGACTACGACATACTGTCAAAGGATAATCGCGATCTAAGCCTAGGTGCGGCAAGTCATAGAGAACTGACGAGTGAGTATACGGCTGAGGTGTAATGGCATTAAATAATATCTACCGCTTTTGCAGACAATTAGGGATCTACCATCAAATGGCAATACCTCCTGCATTTTACGTTGCGCATACCTCTCATTAGGTTATCGAAATACTTTAAATCGCCGATCGGTGGTGTAGAGAGCTGTCTGGACTCATTCATAGCGAGCACAGGTGAGAGTGGCAGAGTGAGTCGGCATATGAGACTATGGCGCAAGAGTGCTAAGTCTAACGGCCTGTCGATGCTCGTCCATGGTGTGTCGTTGGTCCTATAGACCCGCGCTTCTGTGAGATCGCAATATTATTTCGTGCGAACGGCGGCGCTGACACGTATTGTATTATCAAGTACACACTAAGGATATCCACCGCTCTGATAGCCCATCTGAGTGTATGAGTAAGATTGACAGGAAGATTCGTTTGCGATGTTGTAAGTAAGGCGTTCTTCTCTACGGCTATCTATATACGCCATAAAACGTTTTTAACGCCAGTCGTGGCACGTGCTTCGTGAGGCAGTGGCGTCTCGTGGCTTCTACGTCGCGAGTGGGCTCTTCGTGGCACTCGATGGCTGCGGGTGCGTCTGCGCGTCTGCGTGGCTTCGTGCTGACGGGCTCGGAGTGTGGTGCTTCGTGCTCGTGGTCGTGGTCGTGGCTCGTGGCGCTTCCGTAGCTCGTGCTTTCGTGGCTCGTGCGCTCGAGTGCTCGTGGACTCGTGGCTCCGAGGCTCGTAGCTCTGTATGACTTGCGGCCTGCCCTCTTGGACCCATGCCGTCATGTTTCCCTTGTGTATCGTGTTACCGGAGCTGCACAAACGTGCAGGATGGTGGTGTGGGCGCATATTACCCAGGCCAGCCGTAGACCGATTTCATCAGGTACCGGCTGTGGTATCTACGACAAAGCCATAGGGTGCGGGGCAGGGCGGCGACCAAGGTGGTAATATGTACGTACTCATCACATGTTAGTTGACGCGAAATTCTTTCCATGGTTGTAGCTGGTAAATTCACACCTGAATGAAAAACGTGCTCAACATGCCCCCCCATTACCTTCCCTCAATCGCTAAAGCTGGAGTTACTTGGTTTGTCAATTACCTTAATTATAGCGATGGCTAATCAATACACCCCCAAACACTATTACATCACTGTAAATTACCAAGCTATCGCAATTTATTTTGGCTTATTGCATTTAAATTTCAAATGTAAAGATGGTTTAAAAATGATTTGAGTACCTCAAGTGTACAATACGTAATTATGGAAATAAACGCCATAATAGAAATAGTTTCAGACAATGATACTTTGCTAGCATACATTACAAGTTAATAACGTAGTTTAAAATTAGAAAAATTGTGAAAAATATAATAGTAATTGTATATTTACCCTAAAAAATAACTTAGGTTAGATGCACAGTAGGTTATCGTACATGCATGGCAGACAGCTCGCTGAAGAACTCGCTCCAAATGCGCGCAGCGCCCAAGCTGTGGCGTGCAACAACTTATTCAGGCTGCAGCGAGCAACATTATATAATATAGTAAATATAGTATATATATATATATATATAGTATATATATTATATATTATAAGTGGATTTTATAGTATATATAAGTATAGTATAGTAAACATAACTATAGTATATTATTAATATTATATAGTAATTTAAACATAGATAATCGTGATATATAAGGCATATATATATTATATAATATATAGTGTTTTACTATATAATTACTATATTATTATGCTAATAATTTAGCATACATCACTTATGTATATAATATACGTATATATATATATAGTATATATGACATATTACTATATTCATCCACCGCTGGTTTATTTTTAGGACTATATATTATATATATGATATGTAGATATTTTATATATACAATAGTATTTATATAGAATATATATAATATGAATAGTATATATGTTAATATATATATAGTAAGACTTATATATATTATATATGATAGATATATTATATATAAATATATAATATATATATATATATATTATATATATATATATAAACACCACATGGATGTTGTCTAATGTAAAAACGATATAGGGGTATCGTCTGGATATAAAATGCATCATTAAAGCTTCATGAATTACCAGATGTTGAAGAATTGCAAGAGGAATACTTTCGTCTCTTAATGTTCTTAAATTTGTATCAATATTAATCAGAAGGCCTATCTCGTCCTTTATAATTATCTCAATAAAAGGTGGATGATAACAACGTGGGTCAATTATTATTAAATATATTATATCCTTACCTAATACACGAATGTCATATAGCTTAGGGTTTATAGTCAAAATTACAATAAGTATTCATAATGTTTTTATTAAATTATTTGAATTAACATGATGGTTAATATTAAAACATTAAGATATATATAATTAAAGCATTAAAATATTAGGCTGGAAGCTAATGTTACTAAAAGAATCCTGCAAAGAGAATTTCGAAATATATATATATATATAGTATAGTATATATATATATAATATATATTAAATATATATATATATTATATAATATATATATATATATATATATAATAGTAATATATATATTATATAGTTATATAATATGTATATATATTATATATATACTAATATAATATATATATACTATTATATAGTAATATATCTATATATATATATATATAATGTATATATGTATATATAGTATATATATATATATAGTGATATAGATATAAGTATATATAATATATATATATATATATAATATATATTATAGTAATAAATGAGTATATCTGATATATATATATAGTATATATGATATATACGTCAGGAGAGTTATATATATACAAGTATATAAATATATATATATATAGTAATATATATATGATACTATATATATATAAGTTAATTAATATATTATACAGTATATATACGTATATAATGTATATATTATATATGTAATAGTGATTAATATATAAATATAGTATATATATATATAATATATATGTCTATATATATATATATATTATATATATATATCTAATATATATATATATATGTATAGTATATATATATATGTATTATAGTTATTACTATATATATTCTGACGTTATTATATATTTACTATAAATATAATATTATATATTATTAATATGTATATATATAATATATATAGATATATATATATCTATATGTATTATATATATATATTATATATATATATATATTATATTATAGTATAGTATATATCTATTATATATACTACATATTAGTATACTATATAGGTATATAATATATATATAATACTATATACATATTATAGTATATATATTCAAACGTAAAAAATTAACATTCATTATTTTTTTAACTGCTCACGTTTATCCATAGTCGCCTATTTCGTAGTGTGCGAATATAACAAAAGCCTATGGGAGAATTAAGAACTTTGAAAGGTTACGTTTTTTCCCTAAATATATCAGTATTTTTATTTCTTTTTATACTTCATTACTATTTTTTTAGTATGTCCTGTGATTATTATAAAAATCGGTGATGCCGGGGTTATGCTTTACCATTACCAAACATTTTTCTTCTTTTTTTAATTCTTTTATAACTAGCACCGTTAACACAATTTCAACACTTATTTTCCACGGGACAATATTCGCAATGCAAAACTCTCTTGATTGCACATTCTCCTGGCTTCATCGGCTGGTACTTTATACAAAGTCATCCTATCATAATAATATATATATATATATATATATATATATATATATATATTTATATATATATATGTATTAGTAATATATATAGATTATATATAATGATATATATATTATTATATTATATATATATCATTGGTTGGTACTTTATACAAAGTCACCTATCAATATATATTATTACTATAATATTATGATTATATATAATATATATTAGTAGGTATATATATTATATACTATATATATGTATATATAGTTAATTATATAATTATAATATATTATATATCTATATATATATATCCTACTATATATACTAAATAATATATTATATATGTATTATAATATATATATATATAGTATATATATTATATTATAATATATATATATATATATTATATATATATATATATATATATATATATATATATATATTATATATATATATATATATAATATAATATATTTATATATATATATATATATATATATATATATATGAGTAAGAAGTGGAGCACCTTTTGCATGCGAGAGATGGAACTTCGGAAAAACAATAACTATTCGTAAAGTGAACAAATGATCTCATGAATAGAAATTCGGTTCATTATTTTATTTTTCGCCCTTTTATTTTTGTCAATTTTTTTGCAAATCGGCAACCTCATGAATCTGTCCGATTGGCAAGGCGAAAATATTGTCCGATAACTTTTTCCATTGTAGCATTTTAGGAAGTAAATGTTTCTTTCCTTCCTTTAATTTATACTTTACTCTAAGCTCTCTTGCATAGAAATTCGATATTCGATAAAGAGAGGCTGATCGCACCACCAAAACATAGAATTTTCCTGTTTTTTTTTCTATATGTTACCATTTCCACTCCCGTTCCAATACTATCTATTTTCGAATTTAATTGAATAAATGAATAAAATATTTAATGAAAGAAAAAAGAAATAGAAAATGATTTGCATCACTTATTGATTGTAGCAAAACTTTTTTATTCATCGCAAAAACACACGCATATATATATATATATATATATATCATAGTACTATACTATGTATAGTTATTATTATTATTATATGATGATATTATTATTATATTTATTAATTATATATATTTATATAGGTACTATATGAAATAGTATATATGAATGATATACTAGTTTCTTTATATATAGGGTAAAAGGTTATCATTAGCCGCGACACTTTGGAAAAAAATTGAAAATGTTGCCAGCTTTGGGTTCTTATTTTTCATATTGTGCTACAATCTTATTACGGAAACGAAAGGAAACTATTTTATGGCAAACTAAAATAAAATTATATGGATCATGCAAAATTTCTACGAACAACATTAATCAGCGGCAACACCGATGCCTAAAATTAAGATTAATTCTTCTTTTTTCGTACAACAATGAAGGATCGCAATCTTAGCTTAAAATTATATAAAAAAAGTAGCCTCCATTTTCGATATCACGCACATTTTATTTCAGTAAAAGAACCTGAAACCAATAAAAACCAGTCTGTCGATTTCCAGCACATTCACCACTATACATCCGCTTAACCAACCGACTATCATCCATTAATTCCACATGACAAAAATTTAATTCCTAAACATCCCCTCTCTGCATTTATCCTTTTCTTCACACCACAAAAATCTCTAATACGTTCACTCCTCATTTTATCAATTCTTCATACACCTAACACGCCTCTAAGATTGTCCCTCTGAACACATTGTACTTTAGGTCTATACTTCCTATTCCAGACCATAGTCTCAATAACATACATTAACAGTAGTAGGGGAAGGTTTTCGGACTCTTTTGACCTTGACCACCTACCTGACATTGACTGACCTTGACCTTTTTTGGCCTTGACCTTGACTGACCTTGACCTTTTTTGAGCAAAATTTTTTACCTGCCTTGGACCTTTTTGACCTTTACCTTCATTGGGCCTTGACCTTTTTTGGGCCATATTATTTAGGTTTTTACCATGACCTGACTTTTTTGGACCCTTTCCTTTTTGGGACTTTACCAACTTTTGATCAACCCTTCGTCTTCCATTGGGTCAATTTGGCCCACGTTTTTTCGCAACCTAATATTTTTGAGAACACCGTAATTTTTTTGAGAACCCTAATTTTTTCGAGAACGCCAAATTTTTTGAGAACCGCTAATTTTTGGCAAAACCCTAGACTAAGTTTTTTGAGAAACCCTAATTTTTTTGGCAACCGCTAATTTTTTCGGCAACCCTAATTTTTGCAACCCTTCGAGAGGGTGCGCCAAACGGTTGCGTAGCACCCGTTGTACATACCCAACCCTAATTTTTCGACCAAACTTTGGTCATCCATGGTCATTTTTTTGCCGTCACGGTAATTTTTGGCCACGGCCTTAGGGGCCTTAGCATATTTTTTTTTGATATTTTCGGTAACTTCTATCCAAGTATGAAAAAGATATTGTCACACACACACACAACGCACACACACACATCACACACACACACACACACACACGCACACACACAGCACACCACACACCTAGCCTACACCCTCCATATAGCCTACACCCAACCCTCACATAGCCTACACCCAGCTACCCAGCTAGCACAATAGCCTACGCAGCCCTACCATCTAGCCTTGACTATCTACACCTACACCTAGCACTCCACCCATACTCTACCTAGCCTACACGCATACCCTAGATTCCAGCCCAGGCCTTGTATTACGCCTACACCTAATCATCCTAAGCCTCACTACCGCAGCAGTCACGCTACACCTAGCTCCACCAGCTTCACCTAAGACACTACACCTAGATCCACCAACTTCACCTGGCCTAGTACACGTGCCCTACAAACTTGTGACTGAGGGCTCGAACTTTTAATGGCTCAAGCTTTCGATGATCGTCATCATTTGTTTGGGCACTTATTATTTGCTGATTTCACTTTGAGTGACTCAGATTTATTGATGTTCAACTTTGATGGTTCCCATTCACCGTAAGAAGTATCCTAGTGATGTTCTATTAGTATTCTAGTATTTTAGATGAGTGCCAGGTGATATGCTAAGGGTTGAGTGCCAATGAGTGCAGATGGAGTGCGTGTGAGTGCCGAAGTGAGGTGCAAGTGATAGTAGGTCACGATAGGTCGAAGAATGAGTGCCACAGTGATAGGTAGTTGCCGATGAGTGCACGATCTTTTTTCAGGCTTTTCTAAACCTCCGAGCTGAGTCCAGCCCGGAATATGGCGCTGAAGATTCATGGTTTACGTACCCTAGGTAATAAGGTAGTGAGGATATCGAATAGGTGTGAATAGTTACGGATTCTGCCTGAATGCCTTGGGCTTCTATGAGCTTTAGTATTGTATTATACAGCATTGAATATAGTCAGCTTGACGAACTGCACAAATATGAAGCACTTCGATACAGCACCATTGCAGCCGTTAGGACTCTTTAACCACACTATGACGACTTAGTAAGCTATGATCTTATAGAACTTGCAATATGAGGGAACATCTTAACGACTTAGCCGCAATATAACACTTACATTCAGCACGCCTAGGGTACACTTGCGACGTACACTTCACTGAGGGTACAGTACAGATAGATTATTGATGTCTCAACTTTGATACCTCGAACTTTGAATGCTCAGCATTGATGCCATCAGCAATTATAATGCCTCAAATTTGATGCATCAATGCTTGATGGTTCATGCTTTGAGTGACTCATCTTTGTGAGTACGATCTATTGATACGTCTTATTATTGATGATTCATTCTTTGGATAGCATTTCTAAACTTTTCTGGGCCTTTCTGACGCTGTAGCACCGAAGACATAGGTAATATTAATCGTGTTTACCATAAGTCATAAGCTAACCAACGGGCGCAACATGAGCCTCTGCCAGGGCCCTGACGCTGCACCGCGAAGGTCCTCACGTGCCGTCCGCTTTGTCGTACGAATCGTTCCTGGGCCGTTCCGGTGCCACCGCGATGCCCGCGCCGCAGGCCGCAGGTCTTGACGCGTACCGCGCCGACGATGCGCCGCTAGGCGCAGTATTTCGCGTCGCGCGCCGCCGCGTGCGGCCCAGCAGGCGCTACAAATACTTCCTGCGGATGAAATAATAATTTATAATATGTGAGCTGCCAGCTTCATATATTATAAGTTGTTGTTCATAACTAGTAAACATTTCAAAGATTTTTTTCAAATATAGCTATGAAGTGCATATCATAGTTTTATGTTGTTCATGACGCTTAAACATGTATTAAGACATTGTGTAGACGTGTTCGAAAAATAAATAGCATGGACCTATGTGATTAGACACATATGCATTTCTTTACATCTAATTTTGGGTTATAAATCTCTTTTACTTAGATACTTTTTCATTTATAATAATTTTTTTAAAATTTGTATTAAGAAGAAAAAGCCAAAGTGCTGATATATAATCATTTTATTGTACTACAAATTGTACGGACTTTTATTAAAAACATATACCTTACATACCAAAAAACCCTTTCTTAAAAAAAAAAAAAATCCGTTTAAAAAAAATTTCAGTTTAAAAAAATCAAATAGAGGTGTTACCTAACACCTAGGGGGGGATTAGTATGCGTTTTGTTTTACTGTTTACCTGCTTTAACTCATGTTTTGCTGCTTTAACTCTCGTATGTTTTACTTCTTTAACTCTCTGCTTTACTGCTTTAAAACATATGTTTTAGTTTCTTTCATATACTGTACATACTTTAAATTATTTAAATCAGTTAATCAATAGAGGTGTTAACCTAACACAAGGGGGGATTTAGATGCTTTTGTTTACTCGCTGTTTAACTGCTTTAACTTCTGCTTGACTGCCTTTTAGACTTTCTGCTCTTACTGCTTTAACTTTCTGCTTCATTGCTTTAGACTTTCTGCTTACTGCTTTACTTTCTGCTTTATCTGTTTTAAATCATATGATTTATTTTTACATTATTTTTTTATTTGTTTTAATAACTTTTTATTATTTATTATTATTTGTTATTTTATTTTTATATTTATTTTTATTTTTATTATTATATCTTAGGTAAATTATATATCTGCCTTATTGTTATTATTATTTAGAAGCACACATCACTGTGACACTTTATCCACACAATCACTATGACACTGTATACCACAATTCACTATGCCACTTACATTTACCCATAAAACACTTAAATTTAACACTTAAGGCACACGCAGTCACACCACACACACACACTCACATACAGAATTTCGCTTACACTCACACACAGATTTTACTTACACTCACGCAGATTTACTTACAAACTCATCACAGATTTAACTTTACAACTGCAAAACACACAGAGATTTACTTACATGTTTAGCCATATAGACACTACTTTACACTTATAGTCACACACCACCACAACACATTTCGGCACACTACACCTCACACACAGATGTTACTTACAAGCTCACTATCATCAGTTTACTGTACACACGCAGATTTACGTACACTCACCACAGATTTACTTACACTCACACGTAGCAGGATTTACTTACATTTTCCAACGGTGTATCACACACAACAAGCACTAACAGATTTAACGTACAGTCTCCGCGACGAGAATTTTAACTTAACACAGGCAGATTTAATACACATATAACGTATAATGTTATTGAGAAGGACGTGGTGGTGTGTGGATTAAAACACGTAAAATTTAGTATTGACTATTTAAATATAGAACTAAACAGTTTATTCTCAAAAGTTTCTTAAAATTTAAATTATATAATAATTCATTATCTTTGAACAAAGAAATTAGAATTATAAAATTGTGATGTGCTATTGGTTTGCTTAAGTTCCAACATCAAAGTTTTAAAATAACTTTTATCTAAAATTTTATTGAATTTTATTAAAAAGCATTATATTCTTACGTTACCTATAAAGCAAATGAATCGAGTAAATCAGTAATAGGTCAGCCCAGCACATCGTCTACAGCCCAGGCTATGTCCAGTTTGTTCTATTGACTTACTGTTTCACATCGCATTTGAACATCTTTCGAAAATAACAAAAATATAGTTCTTGCTCGTGCTAACATAACATGTTTTATTAAAGATCTTTTCTGAGAGTTTTTATTTATAAATAACAATTATTCATCTTACATTATAAGTATTCGTCTTCAATGTTAACTAAAATATGTGTCAAAAGTTTTTTTAAATAATTTCCGAGATTATTATTTCTTATTATGTATTTTATTATTATTTTATTTATGTACTTATGTATGTGATTATATTTTATTATTATCTATTTATTATCTATGTAGCAGTTGACATCTCATCACGAGCAAAACAGCAACAATCTCGCACTCCTTACAATACGAAACTGACTCTCTGTGTAAAATGTGTTGTAGGAATAATCCTTTTTGTAATCGCCGGGATTTGGGCGCTAATTTCAGTAATAATATTTTCAAAGCTGGACCTTTTTCTGTAAAATGTGGTGCATGAATACGTTTAGGTGACTAAATTGTAAGGGGTCTTAATTATAGGATGTTAGCCTTTGTATCCAGGCTGAATTTAAAGCCTATACCCAGTCAAAAGGTAATTCCAGTATAGACAAGAATCGAGAATCAATGTAGATTTAATTATTTTAATAATATAATTTTCAAAACATGCTGGATCGGTAAGATGCTTTAAGCAGGTAAGAAGGAAATGTTTCTTTCTTGTGAGTGGCGGAGTAAATCCGTATCTCTATATGGACCTCGTGTGGTGATAGGTCGAGATTATGTTTATCGCTTTTTGGTTTTACGTATGTAAAAACATGTTTTTTCTATCCTGAACCTTAGGGCTCGTTTATTTAAAATCTTAACATACATGTAAATATTTATTTAAGAGAAGTTAAAAATAAGGATTATAAAAACTTTACTACTCACTCAATTGGAAATTTAATGTAATGCATCATATCTTTGACAGTGAGTTTATATATAATTAGTATCATATTATTATAATTATATATATATTATTATATATTATAGTATATATATATATATATATATATTATATATATTATATATATATTAGTAATATATATATATTTAAGTAGTATGATTATAATATATATTAATATATATATATAGTAGTAGAAAGGCTATAATTAAATATATACAAGCGTGTTAAATATATTTACAGTGGTTTTACTATATAGGATTGAACGATTAAATATAATCAGGAAGTATATAGTATCATAGTTAACACGTTCACACGATGTTTTATAAGTATTGTTATATTAAATGTAGTTCTACATAACTTTGAGAAGATATGCATCAATGTTTATATCATTATCGGAGTGAATATGGTGTTCGTGTCTGCATTAATTCAGTTCAGTTTAACTTACGTAAAAAGTGTCCGCTGCAGATATCATAGATTTTACATTCTGGGGTCCCTTGCATAAATACTTTCTGCCAATTTGTTTTTCAAGTAGATAGAATGAATTTTGTAGCGTCTATAGAAACTTAGGAAGCGATCGAATGATGCGCCGTAGAAATGCATCGATCAGTGGGTTTGTTCTAAATGCGGAGTAGTTATCTTATTGGGGTATAGGACATGTAATCGAATTACGGTTAACGTAATTAGATAACACAAATGTCATCTTCATCTGTATTAAAATTCGCTTACGTACCTCTAACATATATTTGCATCTGCGCTAGGCCTGAAATTTAGAGAATCGAAATGATGTAGGTTCAAATACTGCTGTTTCATTATTTCTCTCGCATAATCTAAACTTCCAAACTGATTATGTTTGATGTTTAGAAAATGCTAGATAGTGTGTGTGTGTGTTCCTTCGCTATTCTGATGCACTTTGGTCCAGTTTAAAGCTGAGCTCGGTTTAAAGTATTCTGTAAGCATTCTTCGATGGTGATTACATATACAAAGATGTCATCTGGACTCAGAGAAATATACGCTTGTAATAAACAGGGTGATTGGGTAGCAAACTGGATTCATCAATTTGGTTGAAAAATTCAAATCCATCGGGTTTTATTTTATATAAGATAATGAAACACTACTCCTTGGGATCTTGATTTCCCACTGGCTAATTGTCTTGGATTGAGGTATACTTGTTAAGGTGATTCATGATATACACTTAGTGAAATTAGAACACTTTTATTACAAACCCAGAGAGCTTGTGCACCGTTTAACAGCTAAAACGAGTATGATTTTAATGAGTTTGGTCGTAAAACACGCCTGCTCAAGATATAATTTCATCAATCAGAGGTAGGTTTCAAGGATATGAAAAACTGTTTTAACATAAGTAAACTCATGAAATGTTTGATCATGCCAATCACATGCACACGAGGTCATATAGAGGTATGGATTACTCCGTCCACTCAAGAAAGGTAAACATTTCCTTACCTGCTTAAAGATCTTACCGATCCAGCATGTTTCAGTTTTGAAAATATTTAATAGAATAATAATAACATTGATTCTCGATTCTTGGTTATACTGGAATTACTTTGACCTGGAATTAGGCTTAAATCAGCCTGGGATACAAAAAGGCTTATCCTAAATTTGTGCCTAAATTTAGGCCTACGTAGTTTATTGCACACATGTTTTACAGAAAAAGGTCAGTTTGAAATATATTTTGACCTGGAATTTGGCCTAAGAATCGCCCCGGGATACAAAAGGGATTATCCTACAACACACTTTTACAAGAGAAGAATCAGTTTTGCGTATCTGTTAAGGTGAGTGCGGGTTGTTGTGGCTTTCTCGTGTGGATTTTTGGTCAAATGTATAATAGTTAATAATACATAAGTGTAATCGATAACAAAATAATATAATGTAAAAACAAAACAGAAAATCCGAAAATTTTTAAAAGATTGCAATATTTTTTTAGGTTAACATCGAACGATATAGATGATAAATGTAGCGTTAGGTGAGATACTATTCTCTGTATTTATAATTAAGACTTTAGAAAATTTTAATTAAAATACATGTTTGACTGTTAGGCAGAGAAGAACTTATGTGTTTTGTTATTTTTGTATTACTCAGGGAAAGCGACAGCATCCAGTTAAGCTAAAGTCAATAGAACAAAACGTGACATGTAGCTTGGTGTAGAGGGTGTTGCTTAGGGCTGACCTTAACGGTTTATGCTGATTTAGTTTGCTGTTAAGAAGTCAGAAATAGTGCTTTGTAATAAAATTTAGCATAAAAGTTTAAATGAAATATTTTTTTACAAGAGCTTGATAGTTATAAATTATAAACATAAAAGTATTACAGTTAATATGAATTTCTTTGTTCAAAGATAGTGATTGATTTATTAAATAGGAAAGATTTTTAAAGAAACTATTGAAAATACTTCTTAGTGTATCATTTGAGATGAAGAATATAATGGGTGATACGTGTTTTAATTAAGAACAAGACTGTTTTAATCAATGATACTACGTTATATGTGTGTTAAGTAAATAGTCTGCGGTGTGATAAGTAAATCTGTGTGTTGAAAGTTGTGAAGTTAAGTCTGTGTGTGGTTGTGTGTGGTATAGATGATGTGTGTAACTAGTGGTAAATTAAGTAAATCTGTGTGTGAGTGTAAGTAATATCGTGGTGAATGTAAGTAAATTGCGTTGGTAAGTAGTATTAGTCTGGTGATTGTGAGGTGTAGAGGTAATCGTGTGTTGTTGAGGTGTGTGATGGTGTGCTGTGTGTGTGTGGAGGGTGTGTGGTGGTGATCAGGATTAAGGTGTAAATGGTCAGTAGTGTGCTATTTGGCTAAATGTAAGTAAATTCTGTGTGTTGTGGAGTGTAAGTAAGAGTCTGTGGTGAGATGGAAGTAAAAATCTGCGTGTGTCAAGTTAAATTCTTGTGTGTGAGTGCGTGCGTGATCTTGAGAGGGATTGTGAGGTGTGTGTGGTGTGTGTTGTGACTGGGCGTGTGGATATATAGGTGTATCGAATGTGAAAGTGTGTGCTAATGGGGTAAGTGTAAGTGGTATATTCTGAGTGAATGTGGTGTTAGTAAGTGTCAGTAGTGAAGTGTGTGTATAGGAGTGTCAATAGTGAAATTGTGTTTTAATGAATAGATCAGCAATGTAGCCTGATGAAGTAAATAGCACATAAGTATATAATAATAAAATAAAAATAAAATGAATATAAATAATATAAAAATAATAATAAAATAAATAAAATAAGTTTAAAAACAAAATAAAAACATAATGTTAAATAATGATAGGAGTTAAAACAGTAAAGCAGTAAGTTAAAGCAGTAAAACAGAAAGTTAAAGCAGTTAAAGCAGATAAGTTAAAGGCAGAGTAAAGCAGAAAGGTTAAAGCAAAGTAAGAACGGCGAGGAGAGTTGAGAAGACGACATGGTAGAGAGCAAGGTAAACACAATATCATACGTGAGGGATTTCGCCCATTGGTGTTAGGTAAACACTCTATGATTTTACTGATTTACTGCTATCTTAAAGGTATGTAATCGTTAATATGAGTTAAAGCAGTACAAAGCAGAGAGTTAAAGCAGTAAAGCAGAGAGTAAGCAGTAAAGCAAGAGTTAAAGCCAGTAAATCTTGAAAGTTTAAAGAGTAAAACCAGTAAAACAAAAGCATACTTATCCCCCTAGGTGTTAGGTAACACCTCTATTGATTTATCTGATTTACTTTGATAGGAATAACTTTGTGGTTTAATACTAAAAGTTCGTAACAATTGTAGTAAAATAAAATGATTATATATCCAGGCACTTTGGCTTTTTCTCCTTATATACCAAATTTTTTAAAAATTGTATAAATTAAAAGAAGTAATTAAAGTCAAAAGTATTAATAAAAACTAATGTATAATAAATATATGTGTTAAATAATAGGTCTGTTATGAGTTACAGTTTTAGTGCGATCTCCAAACGGCGTTTCTTTAAATAAAAATATATTAAGGGTTATGAAATAATAAATGAATATGACTCATAGTATATTTGACAAAGAAAGTTCTTGATAATGTTTAGAGTATAGAGAATCAAAAGTGAAATGACTCATCATTATGATATATTTTTCATCTTACGCCCGCAGGAATAATTTAGCGTACCTAGCGGGCGCACGCGTGTTTTCGAAATTAAGGGCGGATTGGCTTCGGATAAAGACAATGGTTATGTTTTTTTACACGCGGCGGCGGGTCGCGGAAATTACTGCGCCTGCGGGCGCATCCGGCCGGCGGGTACGCCGAATACTTGCGCCACCTGCGGCGCAACCGTGGGTCGGGAGACGCGGGAACGATTCAGACGGGAAAGCCGAGCTGACGACCCTGCGGGTGCAGTTCAGGCGCACTTTGTGCAGGAAGGGCCGATGCTGCGCCCGGTGTGGTTGTAGCTTAATTCTGACTTATGGGAGACATAAGTATTTAGCTATAGTTCGTTTTGGTGTAGGTAGATATAGGCTAAGAAAAGTTATAGAAAATTGATGGTATCAATAGATGAATGCATCAATATCGAGAGATGGTATCGAAGATGACGTCATCAGAATGAATGATGTTCATCAAGATGAATGAACCGTGCAGTTAAGTGTTGGGCATCAAAGTGATGTGTGGGAGGCATTAATGGCTGAGGCAGTCAATTGCTGAGTGCATCAAGTTTTAGGTATTCAAAAATTTGAGACGAGCCCTATCTAATAAATATCTTGGAGTCTCACCAGTTGTGTAATTGTACTTGCCCCTAGGAGTGGTGAATGTGAAGTTGATAGTATGGGGGCTGATGTGTGATAGTGTCTAACTGGCTAGTGTATGAAGTGCTTTCACAAGTGTACAAGTGTGTATAAGTGTCATGAAGTTGGATATGTTGATTATAGTTGAGGAGATGTCATGTTTGATGGTTGAGTGGTGGATGAGAGGTGACATTAAGTGATAGGCTGTGATTTTGTATGGTGGGTATGATAGTATTAATGTGTAGTACGTACATCGTATGAGAAGGAAGCATTCGTAGGCAGATTGATAATATAGCACCATCGATTCTCATCCCTGAACTAGCTCAGGAGTTATGACACCAGCCAATGATTTTGGGCTATTCGGCCGCCGGCTCAGGGGGAGTGTCGATAGAAAGGCTTGAAAAAAAAGTGCACCTCCCACGTTATGACTACTTTTATTGATGGAGTGTGGTGCACCTACACGTTGATGTGTAGCCATATGGGTCTTTTGGACTCATATTGCTGGCAGCTGTTGCTGCATCTGGGGGGTGTGCGGACCACTGTGGCGCTCTCTAGTTATTGCTGGGTGTGGGTGTCAGTCGAGTCGTTGCTCTCTAAGGTTTGAGAGTCGTTGCTTAAGGTCTTCTTTGAATGGGTAGTCGTTGCTTTCTAGAGCGACTGAGTGGCTTGACGTGTGTAGTGGATCGCTTGGGTGTTGCAGTGTGTATAACAATTGAGCTTGTGATAAGATGAATCGTTAGTGCGTTTATTTGACTTGGAAATAAGAAGAGAGTGTGAAAATGTGTGCTAGAGAAGTCTAATGCATAGAGGAGCGATTTTAGCAGTGTGTTGTTGACAGATGGTGGATTGGGTGGTGCTATAATTGTTGGACATGAGATTTTTTGAGATCGGACTAGGTTCAGAATGTTAAGTTAGGGTTGTAGTCTGGGATACTAAAGGTGGGATAGTGAATTTTGGTATGTTTGAGAGTTGGAGATCAATGTATGAGGTGAATATCTGTAGTCTTAGTACTCAGGTGGTGGATAGAGTCTAGAAATCTGAGATGCAGGTGCAAGTCGAGAGAGAGGTATGTGAGGGTCACAATATAGAGGTTGGAGCATCGAGATATGTTGTAGGGTGCAGCAGTGTGAGGCTGAACGTGTGTATGAAGTGTGTTGGTAGTTATTCTGTAGGGAGTGAGTATGGCGTGTGTTAGGGTGGCAGAAAGGGCGTGGATGTGGGAGGCTTAGGGGGATGAATATTGTGGTGAAGGCGTTGGGGTTGGGATAAGGCTGGTGTTATGAGTATGTATCGGGCTAAGTACGGCCTGGGTTGGAATCTAGTGGTAGGTGTGAGATGGTGGAAGGATGGTGGAGCGTAAGTGTAGTGTAGATAGGTGAAGGTATAGGTGTAGGCGCTGGCGTAGGCTATGTGTGGCTGGGGTGTAGGCTGGGTTAGGGAGCATATGTGGAGGTGGGTGTTAAATGGCGGTATATGGAGGCTAGGTTGCTGAGGGAGCTGAAGGTGTGTGTGGGTGGTGTCGTGTGTGTGTGTGATGTGTGTGTGTGTGTGTGTGTGTGTGGTTGTGTGCGCAAGCGTAGGCGCCGCGTGGTGTAGGATATTAGTTCGAATATAAAAAAATAGGCTAAGCCTAAAGGGTGGGCAAAAATTACGGGGCAAAAATGAACGCCATGGATGACGCAAAGGTTTGGTCGAAAAATTCAGGGTGGGACATGTACAACGTTGCTGACGCCACCGTTTGGCGCACCTCTCGAAGGGTTGCAAAAATTAGGGTTGCCGAAAAAAATTTAGGGTTCAAAATTAGGGTTCTCTAAAATTAGGGTTGCCGAAAAATTAGGGTTCTCAAAAAAATTTGGGTTCTCGAAAAATTAGGGTTTCTCAAAAACTTAGGGTTCTCAAAAAATTAGGGTTGCCAAAAAATACGTGGGGCCAAAATTTGAACGCCAATGGAAGAAGCAATAGCTATGGGTCAAATGTATAAAGAAGGTAAAGAGCAAAAAGATAAGTCATGGTTCCAGGTTAAGAGACATGTAATGGGGCCCGTAAATTAAGAAGTCAAGGCAAAAGGTTAGGAAAGTCAAAAAAGGTCAAATGGCTGGTAAATAAATCTGGGCTTTCAAAGAAATTATAACAGGTGCAGGTCAGTCAAGAGGTCATATGGCAAAAGAATGTAAGGAACAAAGGAAGTGTATGAAATGTGGACGAAAGGGACATGAGGCAGTATTATGTAAGACACAGGATATGAATATATTGAGGCGTAAGAAATGCAAAAAGTGGGGACATAAAGAGGAGCAATGTTGGTAGAATATGAAAGAGAATAACAGAATAGTAAAAGAACTAATGAGATTTTTTATAGTATAATTGATGAGAATGAAAGTAGTCATTAGAAACTGATTGAGGCAATATTAGATACAGGGAGTAATAGTACGGTCATAGGTAGAAAGTGACTGGAGGAAATATTAAGAAACTTAAGGAGAGAAGAGATAGATTGAATAAAAAAGAGGGAGAGAAATATTAATAAAACATATCGATTTGGAGAATCAGACTATAGGGGAGAGAAGCGATTAGAAATACCTGTGGGGCTTAGGGGAAGAATTTATATATAACAACAGACTACATAGATGACCAGGATATCCCTTGGCTAATAGGTAGAAAAACACTAGCTAATTTAGGAGCAATATTAAATATCAACAGCAATAATATATTTTTAAGAACATTAGGGATACAAATAACAGGGAGAATAAATAGTAGTAGACATATAAGATTACCAGTAATAAAACGAATAAATATAACATGGTTAGGTGTCGAACAGTGGTGGATAGAAGACAACAAGAGGCATAACGAAAATAAGATACTAAAGCTACATAAACAATTTGGTCACTGCAGTAAGGAGAAGTTACACAATATAATAAACAACGCATACAGAAAAGACGATACATATATACGTAATAAAAATTCTCTTATTTTTTTGCGGAAATTGGTCAAATGAATGAAAAATGTTACATAATTCATATAATTAATAATTGAAACAAAAAAGTCTAAGAATATTCGCGATTAAATGAACCGCCTATTTGACATATACTTTTTAAGAAGAGAGCATGACTACTCAGATATACGAATGAACACTCCGGCGATTGTGTGTGTGCGTGAATTTAAAATATAAAATTGTCTATATTGTTTGCCTTTGGCATCATCTTAGTTATTTTGATGTTCATATATATATATATATATATATATATATATATATATATATATATATAATATATATATATATATATATATATAATACATTATCATATAATCCCTAATATATTTATTAGACATATATTCATATATACTATGTGATAAGTAATACTACTATCAGTGGTGATCCAAGTAACCTTTTTTACTGACTCGGGCTCTTCTCTCTCCTGTCTCTACTTCATCGGGTATTACTGATATACTCTTCTCTCTCTCTCTATATATATATATATAAAGATAATATAATATATATATATATATATATTAGTCATTATTCGGCGATATTCGTATAGTGTACGATTAATCAATATACTTTATATTATAAATATAATATATATAGAGGTTAGCTATATATATATATTATAACTATATATATATATACTTAATATATTTATTATTTAATTATTATATTTTATAATATTATATTTAAATATACTATATATAATATATATATATATATATAGTGAGATATTTATATATTTAATATTTATTATATATATATTATATAGAGTATATATAATATATATCATTATTTTTTAATATTAATCTATAGTACTATATTATATATATATATATATATAATAGTGATAATCATATCTATATATATACGTATGAGTATAGTAAACTTATTAGCAATATATATATATATATATATATATAGTTATATATATATAAGTTTATATACTTACGTACATATATTTATATATTATTATATATATATATATTTATTTTCTACATTTAAATATATTTTAATTATATACTTTCTTAAAATGTTAAAGACTAGGATCAAATATATATATAATATATTGTTTGTCTTATGTAAGTAATTATTTATTATACAAATATTTAATATTTTTATATTATGTAGTAGAGAGATAGAGAGAGAGAGAGAGAGAGACGAGAAAGAGAGGAGAGAGAGAGAGTAGGGAGAGGAGAGAGAGCAAGAATATTCATATTATACTACAGCCTTTTGAGTTGAGTTTACTTCATCTTTAAAATATTTCTTTGCCTTTTGATAAATGGTTTTTGATGGTTACATTGTATTTTAGATTCTTTTTTTATTAATCTTTATCTTTTATTTTTTTCTTTATTGTATATTATATTATCAAATTTTATTGTTTATTATTAGTATTTATTAATTTTCTTTTCTTTTTTTAGTTATTTTTATAAATATTGTCTGTTAAAAAATTATTGGTTTATAGAGTATATTTGTAAACTGTCTTCAAATTTTCTGTCCGCTCTTTTGAAGAAGCGGATCTGCCACCTTTTATAATCAATTGAAAAATAGGCATTTACATTGCAATGATTTCAACTTGATATTTTTTAAAACTGCATGTAAAAAAATATATATATTAATTATGTAAACAAAATGAAAATTATGACATTTTCGCAAAAAAAAAAATAAATTTATGTTATATAGGTTGAAATTTGAAGAAGATCGATCGTTTCTAATGATAAACTCTGGTCTAAAGCCGAGCAGCGCGGAGTGTAGGGTCGCCAACTGATTAAATATATATATTATTTATATATATATATATATAATATATATATATATATATATATATATTATATATATTATATATATATATATATATATATATTATATATAATATATATATATATTAATTATATAAGTATATATATATATATATATTATATTGCTAAATTTAAGTAGTATTTCATTATTCTTGCTTATATGTAAAATGTTTACTAACCTCGTATCTAATAACATATTTGAGAAAGGACTTTCATTTTCTATTTCATCTATTTTAGTACGAAATAAAACTTAGGATCATTTATGATTTAAACATATCGCATGAAACTATTAGGAAAACTATTTAACGTACTGAAATATTAATAATAATAATAATAATAATAATAATAATAATATAATAATAATAAATATAATATAATAAGTAATAATGAATAATATAACTAATAATCACATAATACAATTAATAATTATCTAATAATAATTTAAATTCTTTTCCTTCATTTCTTTTTCTCCTTTTTTTTCTTTCCCCTTTTTTCATTTCCTTGGCCTTTTTCTTTTTTTGTTTTCTTCTTCTTCTTTTAAAACTTTAAGAACTCTCTCCACTGTCAAAGAAGACAGACTTGTTCCTCACTTAATAAAGCTCAAAAGGCTGTCTCTTTACCCTGTGTTGTCATTTATAAGCTCGATATGCTAAAAATGTCCCTGGGTGATTAATAAAATGATTGATAAAAAAAAGAAAAGAATATAAGGGAAAAGTGTTGGAGGAGCAAGGCTGTGAAGCTTAAACTGGAATAGCCACAGGTGTTTAGAGCAAAGTCAGAGGCTGCTCGCGTATTTTCCCTGTTTCTTCGCCTCGAGGGTACGGAGACAAGATCTTGAGAGCTTTCTTTTAAAGAAAATGAATGAGGGGTCAATTAAAATAAACGCAACAGCAACAAAACTTTTTTGCACTATTGGATTAAATATAGTCTAGAGACGGAGAGAGTAGAGAGAGAGAGAGAGCAGAGAGAGTGACGTAAGAGAGGAGAAGAGGAAGATGAAGCACGAGAGAGAGAGAGAGAGAGGAATAAGATAGACAGTCTTTTGCTCTACATTTTAAAGATTAATCATCTCGCATAAAGTACTTTTGGCATACAGATTTATACTGAACAAATGTCACTTCGAGGGACGTTGCCATGACAACTTTTTCTTCAAAAGACAACAAGTAAGTTTGATTACTTTCATATAATATATATATATATATTATATATATTAATATACTACTATATATATATATATATTTATATATATACACTGTAAGAATTACTAATGCAGAAATTTTATCAATATACATAATTCCTCTAATCTTATAAATATATAACTATATTTACTAGTATATCTGGGTAAATCTATGAGTATATATCTATGTAGATTATCCATATATATATTTGATAAATTTACTAAATATATTTCAAATATATAAACATTATATTCTACATTTATAATCAATACTTAATTATAATTAAAAATTTTATATACTATATATATATCTATATATATATAATTATATACTCTCTATATATATATATATATATATATATATATATAATTTGACAAGAGAAATGCGGTTGAGGCGTGCGGAATGTTTTCAACTTTTTAATGTGGATGCGGATGTTACATACATCACTAAGTATATATATATATATATATATATATTATATATATATACAACTTCGATTGACTTACTATTCTCTTTTCCGATATAATATATATATATATT
>JABUQX010052850.1:47500-51312 GCA_015478945.1 Trachelipus rathkii
ATATATTGATATATATATATATATAGTACACTTAAATTCCTAACAATTTGCACATGCTGTAACTTTTGATTCGAAATCCGAATCCGAATCCGTGTGTTGTGGAAAATGTTTCGAGATCCGAATTCCGAAATCGAATCCAGCCCCTTTGGATTCGATCCGAATCCGAATCGTGTGTTGTAAAATTCTCGAATCCGAATCCGAATTCGAATCCATGTAAAAAAGCTTGAAATTCCGAATCCGAATCCGAATTCCGGATTCGTAATCCGAATCCGATTCGCAATCCTTCCAATGATTTTTTACAAAATTAAATCAACCAACAAACACATACTCACATTTTCCTTTTCAAATATTTAATCGGTATTAAAAAAATTTTTGTTCTTTTAATTTTTTTACTTAAACGCATTATTATTATCATTTATAATAAATTATTGTAATTTAATATATATATTCTTCTCATTACCAAAGAATATTCAAATATTTCAGTATTCTGATAAAAAGAATCATTTGCTTTCTTATGATGAAAGTAACTAGTATAATCATTGAATTTTCATTTTACTTGATCATGACTTTGTATTTTTCCTTTATGGCTAAGATAACAATTTTAAATGTATTATATATAAGCAACCTATGATTAAATGATAAAAACTTCCCTTCTTTATAACCTTTCATCAAGGTTTGCCATTTATAATTTTTATATTTAAATCGTTTAAGGAAAAGTGATCTTCCGTCATAAATTATTAAAAATCTACTGTGCACTGGATAATAAAATGAAGAATTATCAGGAAAAGTAGAAAAAATCACTACATATAAAATAAATTTTTTAAGTGGAATCTAATATTTGATGGATTACTTTTTCTTGTTATTAAATTCAGTAGAAAAATGTAATGCAGAATTGCCTTTTTTTAGTTCTCAATTATACAAATCATTTGAACCAGTTTTTTTTCCTTCCATTGTTGATAATATAGTATATTGTATATATTAAATATTAGATAGTATATATATATGGGCGTCGTCAGGGGGTGCAGGTGGCGGCAGCTGCCCCAACACCACTTTTCTTGCGATGCAGGGAGTTTTGGGAGTAGAGCTTACATCATATTGGTTCATTTCTACGTCTAATGTGGAACAATGTTTATAGTATATCATGTGTTCTAAGAATGGTCAGTTTGTTTTGTATATTTTTTTTCTATACTCTTTTAACGTTTAGTTAAAATTGGTAGTATTGTTAATTCGCTATACTAGATCCAAAACTTCTTAATTAGGCTTCGCCTACTTTTGCATAATATATATATATATAATATATATATCAAATATATGAAAAGTTAAATGTAAAGATAACTTTAATCTTATTTACTTAATATATAATAATAATATAATATTATACTATAATATATATATATATATTATTATTATTATTATATATTATAATTATTGGCCAGCCCCTCTTAGAAGACCTGACAACCCCATAATCTTTAAAAACGTACAATTAGGCTATCAGGGAAAAAGAAATACATTGTTGGAATTCTGGTAAAACTGAAGAATAAAAAGGTACAAAAAAAAAAAATCATAGCTAAACAAAACTACAATAGCTACAGGGAAAGGGAATACATTTTGGATCCTTGTAATTTTAGTTAGGATGAAAAAAAATTGGCTATTTTTTTTTAGGTGCAGGGGACATATATTATAAGTATATATTATATTATATATATATATATCATATATATATATATTATATTATATATATATATTATATATAAATTATATATAAAGTTATACTATATATGATATAATACTATATTTTTGTAAGGTATTACACGGCTAATGTGGGGGCCGAGCCGACGGGGACACAGGGGACGTTTTTCGATACCCACGTAGGGGAGGGCGCGGTGGAACCGCCGCCGCGGACAACCAAATACCAAAACAGAGCGGGGTTTCCCGAGCCTCTCCGGAGGGGGGAAATAGTCTACCTCCGTATTTCCCGAAGTCGAGGACCCCGACTCCTTGCCAATGGTGTGGGTATCCCTTGCGGGGTATTCTTTTGTTAAAAAAAAATTAACTATACTAGAAAATCTATTTATTTTTAACGAGTACCGTATAAAAGGTCTTAAATAGGCTTTCTCTTCATTATACTATAACGTATAATTACTAAACAATAATTTTTTTTTTTTAGCATTTTCCTAACTAAAAATTTTACCAGGATTCAAAAATGTATTTCTTTTTCCCTGTAGTATGACTTTTTTTTCTCTTAACTAAAATTTACCAAGCATTCCAACATGTATCTTTTCTCCGGTAGTCTGTTGTGGGTTTTTTTAGATTGGAGTTGTGTGACTCTTCTAGAGGTTGACCATATATATATATTATTATTATATATAGTATACTATTATATTATATATATTATATATATATATATTATATATGATTTTATATATATTATAAATATAATTATTATATATATATATTTTATATATATATTATATATTATATATATATATATATATATATATAATATATCTATCATATATATATATATAATATATATATATATATTATATATATATATATATATATATATATATATATTATATAATATAACTATATATATATACTGAAAGACACAAGTGCATCAGAGTGTTTAAGGAGCCTTTGTACGAATGATGCAAGCATTAGAACCATTTCCATTGAAGGAGATACCTCCACAGGAAAAAGCGCTTTTTCAGTTGCATTCAGCGCCATGTAAGTCGTCATTCATTCATGGCTATGATATGATCGGTGAAGTACTTCTGGAACTCTTGAAGTGAGGTGGTGTCAATTACAAAAACTTGAATATCGTCAAATCTCGCGCACATATCAACACATTGTGAATGGTTTAGGACTTAGGAGCCATCGGAAAGACGAAGAAAAATCACCGATGAAGTGTTAAAGAAGCTATCAAATCGCCGAGCACTGGGACTTGATCTGAATATACCACGAATTGTTGGTAGGCAGGCAGCACCGCAGCAACCAATCATTCCAGCAACAAATTCCACGGAGTTCTGGGGAAGATCCTTAATTAATAATTCCGTTTCTGGATTCTATAACCTCTTCTTTGGAATTACGGTTTCTACTCTGAAAATACACCTGCGTATGCATTGAACAATTCTACATCCTTTCCACATGCTACTCATCAAATCGATGAGTTAAAGGAAAAGACAGCTTATTTTTAATAGTTTTTACCACTTAGAAGGCAAGAAGAAGAGCTAGAAAACTTGGGGTACACGCACAAAAATTTGGAAGGACAAGAAACTGAGCAGTAAAAAACTAAAAGATCTTGTTGTCTCTCCAAGTCTTAAAGGAGACAGAACCTTTCTTTCCGTCGACGTAAAAGGCCGAAAAAAGCTTTGATGATACTACTCGCTCAGCCATGGACCACCAGTACAGTAGAGCTCTCTTTAGGCACCTCTGAGAAGGATCAAGACTGGCTTCTAAGTAATACTATGGAAGACGACAGGTTAAACGGGCTGGCTATGATGAGTGTTCCACAGAAAATTTGTTTGCATTAATGATTATTTTATTCAAACAGTAGTTGATAAATTTCCCTTAAACCCAAGGAAATTAACTTTTTTAATATCAATTTTGCAAACTGCTCTATATGTGAATTTTCCATCATTGCATATTGTATTATGACATTCCTATTGTTTTAATAAATAATTTTATTTTAATATTAATATTTAATTATGCCATAAATGTTTCTAGTATTAGTCTTCTTTTTATATATATCATATATATATATATATATTATTATATATATATAATATATATATATATTAATATATATA
>JABUQX010052851.1:0-2500 GCA_015478945.1 Trachelipus rathkii
ATTATCTGGACCTCCAGTCCTGTGTATCATTTCAAATGTAGATGTTTCAATAACTGCAGAATTTAACCATTCTTCAATTTTCCTCACTCTAGCCAATTATATCCTCCTTACTAATGACCTCATCCCCAAATACCTATTCCTTCTTGCTCATATCAACCCACACACATTCACTATCACCTCTTCATTACTTCCAATGTTGTGCAGATTTTCAAAGTATTCCCTCCACACTCTCCTCCTCAAATCCATTTTCATCAGTTACGAAAGCAACTCCTATTCATGTATTTTAAGAAGATTTCATTGTTTCATTATTAACATTTCCGCTTCATTCCAAAGGGAAGAGCTTACCTATTCCCTTATAAGTCCCCATTCATCCTCCTTACTAACTGTTCATTTACCTAATTTTTTCCTCCTATGTATGCATCTTTTACTATTCCTTTTTCCCTCCTTATATACTTCCAAACATCTTTCTTTTGAAACCTCATAATTGGCTTTTTAAGTACATTTTCCAAACCACTCTTCTTTCACTTTCAACCGCTTTGCCCTCACTTCTTGCATTCCACTGAATTCACGTGTAACATTCTTACGTCCTACTTTAGCACATCCACAATACTCTTTGTACCTAACTAAACTACCGCTATCTTTCATTTGCCTTCCAAGATTCCTTCAGCGTCAAGCAACTTGTTCACATTCAACTGATTTATTTGCAAGCGTTCTTAAATACTTATCCTTATTACCTTGCTCACTTAACTTCTCACTCTTAATTTTGTCAGACTTTCTTCTTTATTACCTTCCTCTCCAACCAAATCCCCACTAACTTAATTTTACATAAAACAACATAATGATCGGATATTCTCATTCCTTCCCCCC
Source organism: Trachelipus rathkii (assembly GCA_015478945.1). Lineage (NCBI taxonomy): Eukaryota > Metazoa > Arthropoda > Malacostraca > Isopoda > Trachelipodidae > Trachelipus > Trachelipus rathkii. The sequence goes on from JABUQX010052851.1 coordinate 868, forward strand.
TCAATGATTTACATCCAACACAAATACTGTCAACATATCTTTCTTCACCAACACAAAATCAATTATACTTTTCACTTCGATAAAATCTCTACCTACACAACTCTAACAAACCTATGAATACTCTTGTGTTTAAAGAAAGTATTACTTACGCAAAAATCAATCACCTTCCTACCATTCTCATTTTCTCCAGACACCCCAAAGCCTACCTGTTATGCTATCTCCTTTTTTGATCACCTATCCAACCATTTAGGTCACCAAGACAATCAAATCTTAAAGCTCCACTCAGCCTCATCCAACATCATTCAGATTATCCCGAAAAAAATCCGCAAACCCTCTTAAACATTACCACCAAGATGGACAAATATGTCACAACCACACAAACCTTGACCTTTTCAAACTTAAATTTAAACTTTAGAATTCTAGAACTAACACAAACAAAATCTACCAAAGTCGCTGTACTGCAGGTCACTTATTCAGAATTGCAACTCCTCTCTCCCCTTTCATTCCTTTCCACACCAGCACATACACATTTCAAACCACACCACACCCACTCATTTTAACCGTTTCCTTTCATCTTTGTTTCATCACAGCGAAGCAAATCTAAATTTGCCCTTTCAAATACATCCATCACCTCTCTCCTCTTCTCCTCAACATTTATTCCCTCTGACATTCCATGCTCCCATTCGATTCATTCATTTTCGTCGAAAAGATAGAAGTAGCTACACACACATTATATATATATATATATATAGTAATATATATATATAATATATATATATATAATGACGTTCTATATAGACATATATATAGATATTTCTATAATATATATATATATATATATATATATATATATATATATATATATTTCTCACCACCTTTCTCACCAAGCGCCTCCGTGTAGGGTCATCCCCTGTCGTTTGCAATGCTTCTCCACAGGACCCTCTCTTCGTACAGTCGATGTTCCTCCACCTGATCCAGCGTCCATCCCCTCTTCGCCACAGCCGCCGCCACTCCATCCTTCCATCTTTTCCTTGGTCGTCCCGCCGGTCTTCTACCTGCAGGCTGCCATGCATAAAATCTGGCTGGGTATCTATCTTCATCCATCCTTCTGATGTGTCCATACCATCTCAGTTGTTGTCTCTCGATCAAATCCTCCACCGCCTCGACCCCCAACTCCTCTCTTATCTCAGTATTCCTTCTTCTCTCTCTTCTGGTCACCCCCACTATCAACCTCAACACCCTCATCTCCGCCGCCACGATCTTACTCCTTGTTCTAGTTGTAAGTGTCCACGACTCCGACCCAAACAAAAGTACCGGTCTCAGAATCGTGGTATAAATAAGTGTTTTAACCTGTCTCGTCACATGTCTGTTTCTCAGCAAGGGATACAACTGACCAACTCCTCTAGAGTAGTTCATTATTCTTTCCTCTATTTCACCCTCCATCATTCCACTGCTGTTTACCGTAACTCCCAAATACTTAAAGTTCCTCGCATCTTTTATTCTTTCCCCACCGATCTCTATGTTTAAGTTCTCTCCTTCCCTAGCTATCTTCATCACTTCAGTCTTTCTCATATTCATCTTCAATCCCCTCCGTCGCAGCACCTCCTCCCATCTGATCAGTACTCTCTGTAAC
>JABUQX010052851.1:20000-27579 GCA_015478945.1 Trachelipus rathkii
CGTAAATAATAATAATAATAATAATAATAATAATAATAATAATAATAATAATAATAATAATAATAATAATAATAATAATAATAATAATAATAATAATAATAAGATTAAAACTTAATAATAATAAAAATAATAATATAATAATGTTAATAATAATGACTTTTTTTTTATTATTTTAAAAAGTTTTAGAAATGAATTAATGAAATTCTAATATTATACTTAAAATTATGAACTCCAGTTTAAATCGCAATTATACGAAATAATATTAATAACAATAATCTTTAATTAATAATGTCTATAATAAGGGCAAGTGCCAATTTTTGACTCGGAATGAGCCCTATTTTCCCTCTCCCCTAAAAATGAACATAAAATTCGGAATTTTGAGCCGGTTTTGACCCTATAAGCACAATCTGTAGTTTTTTTTTGCCCGCTAAAATTGTTTTTGGATGTTTTTTTCTTTCGGACTAATCTTCTTTCAGAAATTTTAAATTTTCAAAATCCATGTTTTTGACATTTTCCGGATCAACTTCTAGAATTTTTTTTTTTCAAAATGACTTTAAAACTTCGACTGTCTGAGGAAGGCATCATTAGCTTCAATAGTTACATAGAACTTTTTCAATTTTTTTGAGTTTTGTGCTCAGCGTTGTCCAATTTCCAAACCCATTTTTTGGTGATTTGAAAAATGAAAAATTGATATATTTTTTTTCTATCATCTTTATAACATCAATTTTTCAGGGCTTGTATAGTCGAGCAAGATGCATCTTTTTTACCTTAGAGAATGTTTTACTATTCTCAAAAAATATTTTTTTTAAAAACTTTCAAAAAATATTTTTTTTGAAAATTTTGTTGCCAAGAACAAATCCAAACCTATTGCATTTACAAAGAAATTATTTAAAGTAAAAATGTGCATCTCTTCTGACTACATATGCCCTGAAAATTTCATCCACTTCGCACCAATAGGAAAAAATATATATCAATTTTTCACTTTTTCAAATCCAAAAAAAATGGGTTCGGAATTGGACAACGCTTGAGCACAAAACTCACAAAATTGAAAATGTTCTATGTAATTTTGTAGGTAATGGACCATCTATGCATTTTCAAGTTTGAAGTCATTTTGAAAAATCTGGAGTTGATCCGGAAATGTTCAGAAAATATGGATTCTTGAAATTGAAATTTTCTTGAAAGTGAATTGCTTCAGTCACAGAAAAAAAACCGAAAACGACGTTTTTTAGAGGGCAAAAAAAACCTACAGTTTGGTGTTTATAGGGTTAAATCAGCTGAAAATTCTGAATTTTATGTTCATATTTTAGGGGTGAGTGAAAATAGGGCTCAGCCCGAGCCAAACATTGGCACCTGGCCTATAAAAGAAAGATATGAAAGTGTATCTTTGTTAGCTTTTAGTATAATAGTAAGAATTTATACTAAAAATTGTTAGTTGTAAAGTTTTGTATTATAATTAAAAAAAATTAATGAACACTTTAAAATAGCTAAAAAAAACTTAAGATTTTAATTAGTACTGACACTTAGGAATAAAATTTATAATAATCAGACAAAATAATTAATGCCGAAACGTATTTAGATATATTAGCTCAAAACGAACAAAAATCTTTTGCAACAATAAACTTTTAAAAGCGCATGGTTTCTTATTATTTAGGAGGAAAAAAATAATAAAATTTTAGTTCATCGCATTTAATAAAATTTTAGGATTATTAAAAATTAGAAAAAAATATAATTATATTATCAATCACCTTGAGTTAATCCGAAATTGTTTCTTAGAAGTTAAAATATATTGATGCACTTTAATTTTGTGATTAATTTTCTTTAGTAATGTCGTTTTAAAAGAAATACTTCATATTAAAATTTTAAGGACGCAGCTACTATAAAATCATGTTATTTTTAAAACTCAGAAAAAAACATTGTTACTTATATCTTAAAAAAAAACAAGTCAAAAAACTCTTACCAATACTGGAGGAATGTTCAGGTCGAAGGCACGAATGAAGCAGAGGAGCAAAAGTTGCACCATAATAGTTTTGTTGAAATGATAGTGAAAAATAGTTAATAATAAGTTTTTTGATAGTGAATAAAATTTTTCAATTAAGATATAATAAATAGAGAACTCATAGATTAGTTTGGTAGATAGTAAAATATTTTAATTTTACTAAATTTTAAATTAAAATTGGATGACTCATAGGTTTGTTTTGATAGATAATATAGGATTTGAATTTTATGAGAATTTAATTAAAATGTGTCAGAACTGAAAAAATCCGGATTATTATCGAAATTTGAGATATAATTATACCTCAAATATACGATATATTTTTTACAAAGAAAATATATTTATCTGCCGGAAATACCGAGCTAGGCAATTGAAAGAACGCTTTTAATTTGGTCCAAAAGAAGTCTAACCATTGATAGTGATAAGGATGAAGATTTGTTAGAATAGGCTTATGAATATATAATATATTAATAGTTTTGATAGTGATGGCGAATTGGTTAGGAATAATGATAATATTGACAATAAACCCCAAACCTTGAATAGGGCTTTGGACAGTGATGGTGTGACCATTTGGTATATAATATATTATCATATATATGTATATATATATATATAAATATATATATATATATATATAAATATATATTATATATGTAATAATATTATTATATAATAATATATATATATCTATATATTATATATATTTATATATATTATATATTATATATATAATATATTTAATATATGGAGATGGTAAATAATAATAAATAAATAAATAAATCGCAGTATATATATCTATATATATATATAGTATTATATATATATATATATATATATATATATATATATATATATATATATATATATATATGCGAATTTGTTTGGAAAAGACAATTTCAAGGTCAGGATTTATTTAAAAGTATATTAAAATGTATATCTAAATTTAAAACTATTTTATTATTATATAAATGTATTAATTAATAAAAATATTATACATGCCAAGGGTATTCTACCTACATATATATATATATATATATATATATATATATATATATATATATATATATATATATATATATATATTATATATATATAATATTATATATATATATATATAATGTATATATATATAAATATATATATATATATATATATATATTATTATATCTATAATATATATATTATATATATTATATTATATATATATGTGTATATATATATATATTACTATATATAGTATATATATATAAATATATATATATATATATCTATATATATATATATTCTATATTCTATATTATATATAAAGTATTATATATATATATATATATATATATAATATATTATATATATTTTTGTATATATATATATACTATATATATATTATATATATTAATATTATATAATTTTATTAAATATATTTATTATATATAAATATAATATATATATTATATATATATATAATATATTATATATATATATATATATAATATATTATATATATATATATATAATATATATTATATATATATAATATATTATATATATATATTATATCTTTTTCAGATTTACGTAAACATGACCAGTTTTCTTTTATTCCTGGTAATAAGCATTCTGCTTAAATAATTCAGGTAAGTTATATATACTATATATAGTAATTATATATATATATATATATATATATTATATATATTATATATATATATATATATATATATATATTATATATATATATACAATATTATTATATATATAATATATATATTATTTATTATAATATTATATATATATATTATATATATATATATATATATTTATATATATATGATATATATTTAATTATATATATATATTATATATATATAATAATTATATAATATATATATATTATATATATATAATATATTATAGTATATATATATATAACTATGTAATATAAACAGTTGGCAGGAATAAAATAATTAATAATCAATGAAAAAAGTGAACCTACTCCAGAAACCAAACGATGGCTGTTCTTTCGAGAGTGGTATATCCATTTATTCCTCCACTCGGCAATCCTGCATGATGTTCGATCCCGAAGACAGTGGAAATTTTTTTTCACGCACCACCTCCTTGAGTGCTTTATTTGCCTGCACGAGTTAATTTCATTGCGCCTCATTGGCCCATTAATATATATATATATATATATATATATATATTATATATATATATATATAATATATATAATATTATATTATATATATTATATATCTATTATATATATTATAATAAATATAATATATATATATATATATATATATTTATTATATATTATGTATATATTATTATAATATATTATTATATATTATATATATATATTTTATATATATATATATATAATATATATATTATATATATATATATATTATATATATTATATATTATCTAAGTAATTAAAGCTATTTAGGTTCATATATCTATCTCAATATTTTATTTATGTCAAATACAAATGTATTCCATACCAGTTTTGGCTAATTCTGTCGCTAGAAGAGAAATACGCGTTTTTAAAAATAAATAAATAAAATATAAATGCTGCTTTGTTCCAATTTGACCAATACGACTGAAAAACTAAATAATTTACATGATATTTGCGTGAATTCAAAGCACAATTAGCTTGAGACTATAAATAATAATATAATATAACGTTCCTAAGTAACTAAAATATAGATATTAAAGGAAGTAAAATAAAGGCTTTCAAACAAAGTAGATAAGAATTATGACGAATAACTGAAATGAGATAATTAATAAGAATATAAATAAAAAATAAAGAAAAACTTTAATAATTGATTATTCAATATTTAGCGTTAACTAATCTAATTACGCTAATTTAAACGATGTTAAATAAAAGAAAAGAAAATCTACTTTACTTTTAACATTATTATTAATGAAAGTCTCTTATCAGGCTTTTTAATAGATGAATTAATATCTAATTTCAATAATTAACCTTCCGTAATCCTTTTAATTAGTTTGTTATTATAGGATACGAAAACGAAATTCTAAATCTTATATGTTGATTTACCTAAAAGGGAAAAAATTATATGATGTCTTTCCGTAATGTCTTCAACTTTTAATAGTCAATTTGTCCTAAAAAAAACAATAATCTTGCAATATAAGATATATATTATATTATATATATATATATATAATATATTATATATATATGATATAATAAATATATATAGTATATATTATATTATATATATAATATATATATATAATATTATAAGTAGTAATTCAACACGGAGTTGGGCGAGAGCCAAGGTCAAGCTGGCTCGTGAGCTCACTTTTGGACGAAATACAAATGACGAAATACAAGAGCAGTGGAGAAGGGAGTCTGAGTCAGAGGAATGAAGGAGTCAAGTCTGAGTCAGCGGAGTAGGAGTTGACAACGGCCCCGGTGCTGGAGCGGTGTGGTGCTTAGTTAATAAATATTCGTTTAGTCCTATATTGGTATCAAAATTCATTGTTTATAAGGTTCGTAGAATCGAATAGGAGGGTCCCCAGAAGAAATGCACGGAGCTCAAAACAGAAGAAGATGGAGAAGGAAAGAAGGAGGAAGATGGAGGAAGATCTGAGAAAGATGTTCTGCGTTGGGTACCGACACCGGTTGCTGGGCTTGGTGCGGTGCTGAGTTTTAGAAACATTTCGTTTAGCCTTAAGAACTGACATTACTATTTTCAAAATCTCGTTTTCATTTTGTAAAGGTCAACTAAAATATATTGTTTGCTATTTTTTATTATAAGTTTCATTTAACATTTAATCGTTTGTTTAATCTTTTGATTTCAATTTAAAAATTTTAAATTTAATTTTTAATTTTGGTTATTTTTTTATTATTTTACTTTTAATTATGTTTAAATACAATTTTTACTAAAATTTTATGCTTTTCATGTTTATAACTTAAAAAATTTACCTTTTTTTTAAACCCTAAAGAAGTAAATCAGTAAATCCACAGTAATCAAAAACCTCACCGCACCTCCTGCCCAACCGGATCTATTTGATCTATTGATCTATTGATTCAAGTCATATTTTATTTTACTTAAATTGTTATGTTTTACATTACCCAGAAGCAGTAAATCAGTAAATCAAACGCACCTCCCAGGCACGCCTCGTGTCCATACCAATTGTCTATTTGATCTATTGATCTATTGATTCACGTCATATTTTGTAACATAAACAAAACTTTTAATTTTTTTTGTTTTAATTTTCATTTTTGTTTTTACTAAATTTTTTATTCTTTTTTGTTTATAACATAAAAAATTTGCGTTTACATACCCTAAAGCAGATATATCAGTAAATCAGTAAATCAAAGCCACCTCCCCCACCCTTCTGCCCATCTGTGATCTATTGATCTATTGATCTATTGATTTCAGTCATATTTTTTGTTATAACATAACACAAAACTTTTATTCTTTTATGTTTATAACGTAAAATTTTACGTTTTACATACATTAATCAGTAAATCAGTAAATCAAACACCACCCAACCATCCCTCACACCCCATCTACTGATCTATTGATCTATTGATTCGTCAAATTTTTGATAACATAACACAAAACTTTTTATTTTGTTTTATGTGTAAAACATTTTTTGGTTTTACTAAATTTATAACTTTTTTCTCATGTTTATAACTTAAAAAACTTTTACTTACATAACCTAAAGCAGTAAATCAGTAATTAGTCAAATCAAATATCACCCACCCTCTTCCCTTCGTCCGCCTTCATATCTATTGATTTATTGATCTATTTTTTCATATCACATTTCGAGTCTTCAATTTCCAGATAAACATAACATAAAATCAAGTTCTTCATACACTGACCAACGAATAACGTAACAAAAGGTAACGTAACAAAGTTTTCACGTTAATAAAGCTTACATAGCATCACCTGAACTAAGAATATAATGCACAACGACAAAACCTAACCCAACTTACGCACGAATAAACTTAACATTAACAAAGTTCCATGCTTTAACAAAGTCAAGTACTAACTAGCATAAAAATGTAACCTATTCAGCACTTGTCAATATATCTCTCATATCAATGTAATTTTACATTTAACATGTTATATTTGAACAAAATTTATCATAACCTTATTTAATTATCATACTGATCAACGAAGTATATGCCTAACTTAAAAACAAATTTTTCACATTAATAAAGCTTATATAGCATCACCTGAACTAAGAATATAATGTACAATGACAAACCTAACACTCCTTACGCACGAATAAACTACTAACACTAACAAAGTTCCATACTTTACAGCAGTAAAGTAACTAGCACAGGCGTACAAAACGAACATATTCAATACTTTTTCAAGCATATTCTTCTAACTTATCAATGTTTAATTTTACATTAACATGGTAATATTTAACAAAAATTTAAAGATGGGAATTGAGGGAAACACACTACAATGGTTTGGAACATATCTAAGCGAAAGATCTAAGTATGTTAAAATGGTGAAATAATGCTCGGAATCAATTCAAATAACTTGAAGTGTTCCCAATTGCAATTCTTTGGCCCTTTATTTTTACATTATTACCCGTGAT
>JABUQX010052852.1:5000-7500 GCA_015478945.1 Trachelipus rathkii
ATATATATATATATATATATATATATATATATATATATTATTTATTATATATATATATATATATATATAAAATATAATATATATATATAATCTATATATATATATATATATAATATATTATATTATATATTATAATAATATATATATATATATATATTATATATTATATATATATATATATTATTCATATATATATATATATATATATATATATTATAATTATATAATATAATATATTTATAAATATATATATTATAATAATAATAATATACTATATATAATGAAAAGGAAGACAAACACCAAGGAGAGTGCCATAGTATATTAAGAACGTTTCGCGCTCTTGCTAAGCGCATCATCAGCTATAAGTAAATAATAAATTATAAAAGGACAATGTCCACAATATTTACGATTATATAATATATAAAATATATAGAAAAGTAAAATTATAAAAATTACAAAAATTACAAAAAATTACAAAAATTACAAAAATTACAAAAAATTAAATCTATTATTAACCTCGTTTTACTAACCTTACATACTGGATGAACCATAAGAATGAATGAATAAGATTAAATCCGAGCACTATTTATACCTAAATTATACATAAATTGGTTGGTTGTTTGGGACTTACTAAACTTAAAAATCAGTATTTATAACAGTATAATAAAATGAAAATTATAAATGACATATATAAAAATTATTACAATTAAAATAAATTAAGTTTGATTGAAGATAAATCAGAGTTGAGTTCAGGCTCCAATTCATGAATGTAGAGGCTCTCCAAGATTTTCCTGTCGCGAGTATCAGTGACGGAGGCAAGAATCGAGAAGTCGTTGGTAGTGATGGGATGATCTTTTTCGTGGCTATGGCTACGTATGGATGAAAATTCAGGTGAGGATAGAGGAAGATTGGTACGGAAAGAGAAACCCTTGTGTTTGGCAATCCTGATGCAAAGTTGTAGGCCTGTTTGACCTACATAGCGGGCATTACAGCCAGCACACCTATACAAGTAGACTATCGAGGAGTGCAACTCTTTAGGGATTAAATCTTTGGACCTGAAAAAGTTACTAATTTTGAAGTTATTAGTAGGAATAAAAATAAAGGTGGCAAATGGAAAGTGTCTCGTTAATATAGGTCTGAGGGTTCTAATAAGGGTGTCGGTGAATCGACCTGTGTAAGGAATCTTCAGGTAAATTTTCTGTTTAGGGACATCAAAAGTAGGAGTAGGTGGTCTAAAATGGTTCTCAAGGAAGTTAAATATGATTTTATCAACAAGGTATGAAGGAAAGAGATTAAAATTAGCGAAGCTCCTTAAATATTGGAGTTCTGAATGAAAAGAAATCCAGGAGGAACATACCTTAAAGGCCCGGTTTATTCTGCCTGTAAAGCCGGACAATTTAAACTTATCTGGAAGAAAGCTGAAGAAGTGAGTGCCTAATTGGGTGGAGGTCGGCTTGCGGTAAATCTGTGTAGAAAAAGAACCATTAGTGCGAGAGACGCCAACATCAAGGAACGGAAGGAATGGATTGATTATCAGAAGGCTTACGACAGTGTTCCTCATAGTTGGATTAAGGAAATTTTAAAAATATATAAAATGCATGTTCTTTGTTAGAAAAAATTAAGAAGCAGTCATCCACATATCTTTTGTAGACAATGGGTTTGAAGGCGGGGGGGCACTTTTCGAGCCAAGACTGTTCATGATAGCAGAGGAAGGCGTTGGCGAAGGAGGGACCCAGAGGTGAACCCATAGCCACACCATCAATCTGTTGATAAAGGATGTTATTAAACAGAAAAATAGAATCTGAGGTGGCTAAATTGATAAATTTTGTAAATTGTCTCTTATTGAGACCTCCTATACATTCTTGGTTAGAAAACAAAGTATTGGAAATGATTTCACGGGTTTCGGCAACAGGAACGTTAGTAAAAAGGGACTGAATATCAAAACTCACCATAAAGGCTTGAGGGAGTGAAAGAGATGAAATATAATCCACGAATTCAATGCCGACTTATTTTTAAATTTCCTTAATAAGCAACATAAAAATATCAAATTTTCCATGGAATCTGAAGTGGATGGTTTCCTTCCGTTCCTTGATGTTGGCGTCTCTCGCACTAATGGTTCTTTTTCTACACAGATTTACCGCAAGCCGACCTCCACCCAATTAGGCACTCACTTCTTCAGCTTTCTTCCAGATAAGTTTAAATTTTCCGGCTTTACAGGCAGAATAAACCGGGCCTTTAAGGTATGTTCCTCCTGGATTTCTTTTCATTCAAAACTCCAATATTTAAGGAGCTTCGCTAATTTTAATCTCTTTCCTTCATACCTTGTTGATAAAATCATATTTAACTTCCTTGAAAACCATTTTAGACCACCTACTCCCACTTTTGATGTCCCTAAACAGAAAATTTACCTCAAGATTCCTTACACAGGTCGATTCACCGACACCCTTATTAGAACCCTCAGACCTATATTAACGAGACACTTCCCATTTGCCACCTTTAT
>JABUQX010052852.1:12500-20000 GCA_015478945.1 Trachelipus rathkii
TTGTACTTACATATAAAGCCGAAAATCAAAAACAGTTTCATTTTATGAAATTTATTTCATAATTATTAACTACTTAATCAACTTCATACCTTTAATCTGCAAGTTCCTTATAACCACCTCTTTTCATTTTCTAAAATTTTCTGAATTAAATATATTCTAGTTTTAAAAATATTTCCAACCAGAACTATGTAATAAGTGCCAGTAATCTGGCGGGTCTCAGAGCTTCACCTTTTGATCCAAAGAAGAAAACCAAATTTATCGTTCACGGATTTAGAGACAATGGAAAAGTACAATGGCTCAAGGTTAGACCCGATCATAGTTGTTGTTGTTAACATTAATTTATATATTTTGTATTATTATTATTATTATTATTATCATTATTTTTATTATTATTATTATTATTGTATTATTATTATTATTATTATTATTATTATTATTATTATTATTATTATTATTATTATTATTATTATTATTATTATTATTATTATTATTATTATTATTATTATTATTATATTATTATTATTATTTATGATTATTATTTATTATAATTATTTATTGTTATTATTATTCTTATTTTTTATTATTATTATGTATATTATTATTATTATTATTATTATTATAAATTATTATTATTTCATTATTATTATTATTATTATTATTATTATTATTATTATTATTATTATTATTATTATTATTATTATTATTATTATTATTATTATTATTATTATTATTATTATTAATTATTATTAATTATTAATTATTATATTTCTTATTATTATTATTATTAATTATTATTATTAATTCTTATTAATTATTATTATTTATTATTATTATTCATTATTTTATAATTATTAAAATTATTAATTATTATTGGTAGACTGGGACTTCTACTGGCCTAATTATTTTATTATTATTTTCCACCCTATATTATTGTTATTATTTTCATTACTTTATTATTATTATTATTATTATTATTATTATTAAAATTATTATTATTATTATTATTATTATTATTATTATTATTATTATTATTATTATTATTATTATTATTATTATTATTATTATTATTATTATTTTATTATTTTAATTATAAATAATTTAAATTATTATTATTATAATTATTTTATTATTATTATTATTAAATTATTATTATTATTATTATATTATTATTATTATTATTTTTTTTGTTATTTATTATTATTAGATTATCATTATTATTATTATTTAATCATATTATTATTATTATTCATCTTTTATTATTGCAATAATAAATAATGTCATTGTAATTAATTTATTATTATTTTCTGTATTACTGTCATTTTTATTAACAGGATATGGCTGCAGCCTTACTAAAAGATGGAGATTATAATGTGATAAGGGTAGATTGGGGAGGAGGTTCTTTATTTATTCCTGATAGAGTTTTGGCAAACACTAAAGTAGTCGGAGAGGTAATTGCCAATTTTATTAACACGATAAAAGATGAGCTCAACTTCAACCCTGCAGATGGTCATTGCATTGGTCATTCAATGGGATCATTTGTCTGTGGATATGCTGGTAGAGGAGTTAATAAATTAGGTCGCATTACATCTTTGGATGTTGCTCCACCAGTTAATGAAGTTGAGGAAAATGAGACACTCGATCCCTCAGACGCTAATTTTGTTGATGTTATTCACACCAATATAAAAACACTGGAAGTTGTACCATTAATAGGAGATGCGACACCTCATGGACATATTGATATCTACATAAATGGAGGATATTACAAACTATATAAAAATATATAAAAAAGTCTTTTGGATGAGTCATTCAATTTCGGTAGAAAGAAACCATCAAAAAAAGAAAAAAAAAAAACATAATATCACTCTTCATACACCACAGACCACAATTCTGAGACACAATAATAATATAAGAAAATATAAATATAAATAAAAAAAAATAGGAATATAAACAGACACATAATAATACACAAAAGAAGAAAAATCAAAAGAGACAATAAAATTAAAAGAAGATATAAAAATATATAAGTAAATATATATTTTGTTGTATATTATTATTTTTTATTATCTATACTTAGGTAAGATTTATTTAAATTATTATCTTATTATTATTATTATTATATTATTATTATTTATTATTATTCAATTTTTTTTTTTTATTTATTATTATTATTATTATTATTATTATTATTATTTTATTATTATATTCTTTTTATTATTATTATTATTATTATTATTATTATTATTATTATTATTATTATTATTATTATTATTATTATTATTATTATTATTATTATTATTAGTAGTAGTAGTAGTAGTAGTAGTAGTAGTAGTAGTAGTAGTAGTAGTAGTAAATAGGCTGGGCATTGACGGGATTAACTTACAATGCAGTGTTTTAAAACTTACCTCACAAAAAGACCACAATATATAAAGTAGGGTAATTCCCTCCTTGACACAAAATAAAACTTAAAATTGTTATTCAGCAAGAATTCATATTAGAACCACTTTCTATCTCACTATACACAAATGATCTAATCAACTCTCATAACTCTATCTTTGTTCTTTGTCCGATGATATTTCTATATTTATCAATGACATAAATCCCAAAACGTTTTCTTAAAATGTTGAAACATTATCAAATATCATGGCATGGATCGACGAAAATATACTGTCTTTAAATTAGTAAAACTCTACGTACATTTATAACAAGCAACAAAAACATAAATCAATTTAAAATGAAAAGTTATTAGTAGCTAGTATTAATAACTTTAAATTTTTTGGAATCATAATTGACGACAAATTAACATTTAAAGAGAACATAAAACACTAGTATATGAGCTAGAAAAACTATATGTATATTCTGGTAAAATTAGTAAAATTCATCCCACTTTATGAACTGCGATAGATACATATCGTAAACATTCACCAATATTTAGTTTACTGCCTCCCTGTATATGGAACAACATGTAAATCAAACTCACATTAAATTGTTACTATGTAAAAACGTATTATATTCCCAATTGTTGCACTAGAGATCTATATTTAATGTGAGTTTGATTTACATGTTGTTCCATATACAGGAAGGCAGTAAACTAAATATTGGTGAATGTTGGCGATATGTATCTTTCGTAGTTCATACAGTGGGATGAATTTTACTAATTTTACCAGAATATACTCCCCTGCTCAAAACACTCTTATAAAAGAAACATACAAAGCAATGCAAAACACACGTGACTTTCTAATATAAACATCTAAGCAATCAAACTAAAACCGATCTTAATTTGATTCGTGTTTTTGATTTGGAGTCTTCCTAATTTTCAACTTTATGGCTCAAACTATCTTGTCAATATACTACTAAATAACTGGTACAATATACTACTAAATTCAACTGTCCAGTATATCTGTCTCCTAACGTAACTTACTTTCCTAAATTCTTCGACAACTTAAACTACAAATTAGAAAGCATTCTCTCTCTTCACCCTTCTCTGAAATCATCGTTCTTAGTGATTTCAACGTTCAACTTCGCTACTGGCTACTTGTAATTCTCAAGATACAGCTGGTGAACTTGCCTACAACTTTTCTATCCAGAATGGCAGTAAGCAATTGTTGCAGCCACCTACTCGTATCACTGATCGCCCTTGAGATGAACCCAACATTCCAGACCTTTTCTGTTAAACTTTTTCCTTCTCTGGGCTTCTCCGATCCCTTCTTATATCTGTTTCGTGTTCTATTTTTCAAGCATTCTTCAGGATTGCGGTGGTACTTATTCGATTTTTCTTGGAATGACTACTGCTTCCGCTGGGAAGGTCCCTCGGGAATTCTCAATGCATTACCGAGATGAATCCCTCTAGCAGGGAGGAGTACATTCCACATTCTTTTCCTTTAAATAAGCTACAGGGAAGCTTTTTTTTTAGGAACTAACATTGTCTACAAACTCCAAAAACTTACACAACTTATATTACATACCGAAATCATGCAAAATCTATCCGTGATAATAAAAGTTCTTTTTTTTCGTAGTAAATGGAATAATCTCTCTTGGTCCTTTCCCTTTCGTACTTTTAAGGATTTTGCAAAAAAAAAAAAAAAAAATTAACGGTAACTTTACTTCTTCCTCGTTCCCTCCACTAGTATCTACCGACTGCACAAATGACGTGTTACCTTCCTCTAAAGTTGAGCTTTTCCCTCAAACATTTTCCTCGAATTTCACGTAGGCAATTACGATGCTATTCCTTCTCCCCATTACCTTTCAATTCATTTACGCCTAACAATTTAATTTCTACTAAAGACGTTCTTTCCACTCTCTCTCTCTCTCTCTCTCTCTCTCTCTCTCTCTCTCTCTCTCTCCTCTCTCTCTCTTCTCTCTTATCTCTCTCTCTCTCTCTCTTTCCCTCTTGAGCTAACACTGAAAAGGAATACGGTTCCCTGAAGTTTATCTCCTCTGCCTGAAAATTTGTAGATTTGAGCTTGCACCCTTCCCAGGTAGTCTATTTAGTCCCTGACTATCTACTTCGACCTTTGAAACTTGAACTAATTCAATCAAAAACGAGACCCTTCTCAACCCTCAAACTATCGCCCTATCCCTTTAATCCCTTCTTTCTAAAGTTGTCGAATTTAGCCTTAACAAGAAAATTTGAAAAAAATCTCAATTCTTCAAAATCTTATCTCTATGATCGCCAGTATTGATTTCGTAAGAGATGTTGTTCTATTGGCGATCTTCTTTCCCTTCTATCTATTCTATTTCTATTCTATTTCTATTCTATTTCTATTTCTATTCTATTCTATCTATTTCTATTCTATCTGGTTCTCAGCCCTTCGGCAGTTCGGTGAATCTTATGCTGGGTCGCTAGGCATGTCGAAGGATTTCGATAGAGTATGAAACAATTTTTTGATTTCTAAACTACCCAATAATAGGTGTCTATCATTAATATATATACTTATAATATATATATATATATATATAATATATAATATTATATATATATAATATATATATATATATATATATTATATATATATATATATATATATATATAATATATATATATATATATATTATTATTATAATATATATTAATATATATATATATATATATATATATATATATATATATATATATATTATATATATAAATAATATATACATGGCCGTAAAATTGATTGTTTCTTGCCTATGGTTGGATATATATATATATATATATATATATATATATATATATATATATATAATTATATTTAATATATTAATAAATATATATATATATATATATATATATATATATATATATATATATATATATATATATATATATATATATATATATATATATATATATATATATATATCTTTTTATTGTTTTTTTTATTATTTTAGATTATATTATTTTATATTATATATTTATATATATATTAATATATATATATATTTATATAATTATGTGTGGTGTGCTGTGTGTGTGTGGTGTGTGCTGTGTGGTGTGTGTGTGTGTGTGGCTCAAGATTTGACTTATGGGTTATATCACAGTTTAAAAAAGTTATTTCAAAAATAAAAATAAATTTAAAATAAAATTTAAAACAGTTGTATTCAAAAAATTTTTTTTTTTTTTTTTTTTTTTTTTTTTTTTTTTGTGTCATGAGGTGAAGTAAATAAAATACTTATTTGAGAAACCGTAAAGTAATATTTTTATGGTGGCTTGGCTAGTACTGAGTCTGAGTGGTAACTAATTTATCTAAACTAGCCCTTTATACGCCTTGGATTTCAGCGAATTTCGCATTTACATTTGTTTCCAATTCGTTCATTTTTTCACCTACTATATTCTATGAATACTCATCCTAAATAGTCCATTAAGCCTGTTTTCGTTCATTGTTGTTTCTTAGCCAAGCCTTTACTCTTCGCAGAGTGCTGAAAGACCCTTTCAATGGTACTGATGACACGGTAGCACCATTGCAATTAATAGACAGGTTTTTAATTTGAGGAAAGAAGGGTGGGCTTCTTTAATAACTTCAGAAAGTTCCAAGTCTTTCAACTTTTGTTATCCATTTTTTTTATCCAGCCACAAGGTATACCACAAGTCAGTTTCGGTATGAATTTTTATTGACATCAAGATTAAAAAACTCTAAAAACATTTTACTTTCTCACGCAAACTGCCTACGGAAACACCCAACATAAGAAACGGATGCAAATGAAAAAGATAAAATGCTGGCACGTTGTTTTCTGAAAATCTAGTCTCTAAAGAGGATGAAAGTGAGTCAAGATAAGGCACAAGTACAGCACAAGTTCAATATTCCTTCCAATATTCAGCAGGAAGATTTGCTTTATGTTGTTGAGATTGTATTTTTCCTAGGTGGTGCAAGTTCTAACTAAGAACTCAGAAGTAATAACATTGGAGGATAAGAGCAGATCAGCAATTATTTGATCAGCAGTTTTACATTGGTCTTTGACAACCTTCAAAATTCTTTGAATATGATGGTCAGAGTACTGGTTCAGGTAAATATTTTTGTTTGAATACATGTTAACCAACTGTTCATCTAAAGCAATATTTGGTTATATACGAAGAGGTAATTAATGAATTTGGCTCTTGTTGTTCGAACAGAATAATAGAGCTGTTTTTTCTTGTTTAATGTGTTGCCATCAACAATTTTTTATTTTCATATTTGTATGAGAAAATAGCAATACTATGATATTTTTTGAGTCCAACGGTTCACAAAGTTTAGGCAAGTTCGGAATGTATTTTCTTTTCATAGGGTGGAGTCTCTGAAAAGTTTGTCTTTTATTGTGGCAATAGTATTTCAAATTCTGGAATAATGTTTATGTTATTATTGACCAAATTAAGCCAATGGCTTACACAGTGAAAATTATAATCTTTTTTCATTTTTTGAAACCTAATGTTGTATCTGCCAATGCTGCGCAGGCTGTTGTACTCCTGACCAATGCATAGACTCGGCTTCAAACCTTTTCTAAAAGCAAATCAATCGTTTTGGCAATGGTTCAAGAACTTCAAGAACTTCAAACCTCAGAAATTCTTCTCGAACAGTCATTTTTCAAGATCGAAAAACCTTAATGCTATATAGATAATTGTTCGTTGCCTGACAAATCCGCAGTTTCATCTGCCAATATGGAGTAGATACAAAAAATTTTTTGCAACGGCGACAATCAATGTTTTTTATGATAATTCCACACAAATTGATCAGTTCATTTTGAATCATCGGAGACGTCCAGACGGCATCTTCTGTCCTTGAATATGTTCTTTCAATTCCACATCACCACATTCTATTCGCAGCTTAATCAGGTCTTCAAAAATTCCCTCATGCAGGTCTTTACCTCTTAAAGGTAAGTCATGGGTCCCGCAGAAAATTATGGTCTTCAAAATTGCTGTAATATTTCTTTTATTTTCTGCAATTATTTTTTGATGTGTTGTCTTCAACTGAATATCAACGGGTACGCTTTCCGTGATTGATTTAACAGCTTTGGCAGCCGCCAAATGCTATCGACATACTGAGAGTTCTA
>JABUQX010052852.1:27500-30000 GCA_015478945.1 Trachelipus rathkii
ATATATATATTATATAATATATATATTATATATATATTATATATATATATATATATATATATATATATATATTAATATATTAAATATATAAATTATATATATAATATATTATATATATATATATATATATATATATATATTATATATATATATTATATATATAATATATATATATATCATATATATATATAATATATGTATAATATATATATATTAATATATATATATATATTTTATATATATATATAATCTAATATATATATATAATATATTTATTAATATATATATATATATATATATTATATATATATATAATATATATATATATATATATATAATATATATATATATATATATATACTATATATATATATATATATATATATATTATATATATATATAATATATATATATATAATATATATAAAAAGTTTACCTTTGGCCCAGTGGTTAAGGCGGCTTTTTTTGACTGGCCTCAGAACGCGATTTCCCTCTCAGTTATGGGTTCATATCCTCGTTCGGGGCTACCTGCAACAGACACAAAAAATTGTTCGTCAGTAGGTGATTTTATGTAATATTTACGTATTGTAGTTTACGGCATAGTGTGTTTCCACTAATCTAATACAAACACACATCACTACCAACACATAGAACAGCAACATCCCATCACATTCAATCACTTTTTTCTCATGGCTTCTTGCATTGGAAGGCTGCATATTAGGATGCGAACTCACGCCCGCGGTGGCAAGCACTCCGACTACGTTGCGCTGAAGCAGGGCATATATATAATTATTTTTTTTTTTATATATATATATATAATTATATATATATATATATATTATAGTATTAATATATTAATAATACTAGTATATTATATATAGTATATAATATACTGTAATTATATATATATATATATAATATATATATATACTATATATATATATATATATATTGAGCAGTCACACAAATATAAGTATATAATATCTATAGTATATATATATATATATAAATATATATATATATTTAATATTATTGTAAATGTAATTAATGTTAGTTTACTTATGCTTATTGAGGTATATTTCATTATATTATATATTTTGTGTGTTAGTATTGGGGTGACGTTGTGGTTGTGCAACAGGGATTGGAGTGCTGGCATTTGTTTAGACTATTGTTTTGGGTGGTAGGTTATTAATTTTTGTGGTTTGGCGTGGGTGTTGAGTGGTATGTTTTATGTTAGTGGTTATGGTTGTATGTGGTTTGTTATATTGATATTAGAGTATATGAGCGGTTATTAATATATAGTATATATATATGATATATATATATATATATAGCCATTTTAAGTTTCAATTAAGAAAGGAAAAGTTAAATAGAACGTTTTTGATCCACAGACAATCTTATCATTAAGTAAATTGAATTTATTTATAATAAGAAGAAAAAGAAAGGAAAATATTATACAAAAATTTTGAACTTAAATTTCAATACAATTTCATTAAGTTTAATTAAAAGAATAGAAATTTATTTTAATGCAAATAAAGAATGGTATTAATATTAAAGGTGAATTTTTTGTTTACAGAAGTGAACACGGAACTACCATAAAGAGTCTCTTCATTAGCAATGCAAATATAGGTAATATTACTTCTGTGAAACTTACTTGGAAGAGGAATATCATTCTTCCACTCTTCAATTATTATGACCTCAAAGTCTATTTCGTTAAAGTTTCCCCACTTACTTATTACCCTGAAAGGTTAGCTATGTACAGTATAATATATATATAGTATAAGATAATAACTATATTATATATAATAATATATATATATATATGACTTATATATATATAACACCTATTTATATATGGATATAATAGGTATAGAATATATTACACAATCATGACTACCGGACTATAGATCCTATAGATACTCTAGGTATTTGTAATTAAGCAGTTTTCCTTTAATTTTAAATTGGAATTTGATGGGTTACTGTTATTGGTTTTTCATCGCTTATTTCCGGAGCAGACCGATCGTCAGCTTTTTATAATTGATGTGAGAAATAGCAGCCAATTGATCTTACACGTTGTTTAACCATTTTCAGATAATGCTTTATATGGGTTAGTAATATTTAATTAATATTACCGAATTTTTAGCAAAAAAAATAAGAGATAATTTTATCGGTAATCGTTCATGAAATTCGCAGAAGATCGATCTTTTTCTATAATGGATCAACTCGTGCTAAGTCCGAGCAGCCCGAGTGTAGGAGTGTCTCTGGATACTAATATATTATATATATATATATTATATAATATATATATATATATACATATAATTCATGTATGTATAGGTATTTAATGAATATATAATAATTATATATATATATATATCATTAGTATTATATACTAAATTACCGTACGTATAGCATATATATCGGCTTGAAATAGGTTTATTTCTAGGAATCTTAATTTCCACGCGATAAAAGCAGTAAACAGCCACTAGAAATTTTCACA
>JABUQX010052852.1:35000-37500 GCA_015478945.1 Trachelipus rathkii
TACCTTTCTAAAAGAACGGATTTTCCAGCTCTTTTTAAAAATATCTTACTATTTCTCACGAGATCGTTACTTCTCATCTAAATACCGAGGTACTCTACTTATGGGACTTCAACATACAGCACCCTGAGTGGCTGGGTTCCTCCCATACTGAAACAGGTGGGAAGGAGGAAAAAGTTTTCAGCATTCTCAACGATCTAAAACAGTTGATTAAAGAACCAACAAATATCCCAGATCGTCCCATTCAATTGTTGAACATACTTGATTTATACCTCACACTACTCCTCGTTACAAATACATCATTTTCCCTCCTATTGGCAACTCTGATCACAATCTTGTATCTCTTAATTATAACACTTTCCCTCCAGCAGCTCCTCCATGGCCTAAACGCATTTACTAGCACTTTACTCGGGCCAATTGGGGAGCATTGTGCCTCTTCTTGGCTAGCTATTCCTGGAGTGAATCCTGTTTTGATTCTGGGGACGTTTTGATCTCTGCTGAAAAGGCGTTGGCCGTAATAGTTGATGGAATGAAGAGATTCATTTCCTTTTCAACTAAGTCTTTTTCTCCTCAAAATCCATGGCTCGATGGGGCCTGTTCTTGTGCTATTCGGGACAGAAACAGCGCTTATCGGGCATGGAAAAACTCTCGTTCTCCTATCACTCTCTCTAATTTTCATTCAGTTCGTAATCGTTGTAGGAATATTATTAGACAGGCTAAGCGTGTTTTCAATAAATTAAAGCGAGCTGAACCCTTTGGTACTCCTACTGATAAAAATTCCTGGCCTGTTGTCGAAAAACATCTCTAATAACTTTTGTAAATCTGCCATTCCTCCTCTTATTCTCTGATGCATCTGTTGTTAACACTACTTTTGAAAAGACTAACTCCTTCGGCCTCTTTTTTTCATCTAATTCCTTCCTAGACGATTCTGACCTCCCAACTCCTTCTCCTATCAGGTGTCCCATAGCTTTACTTGTGATTTCCCAAGATCGAGTGCATTGGATCCTGAGATTTATGGACGTCAGGAAAACTCGTAGCCCGGTTTAGTCTATGGCTAAAATACTAATAAACTGTCCAATACTTTCTAACTCCCTTGACCCTCTATCCCTGAGACGTGACGTTGGCTCACTATCTCTTTTGCTATAGGTACTACAACGGAAGGTACTCGAGGTAGTTGATCACTCGCACACCAACACTACTGAGACGCCTTCGCGACACAAGGGGTGCTTTGCTCGCTCCCAAATTTTAATATCTCATTGAAAATTCCAGAGTTGCTCGTTGCAGTACCTCCTTCTTTCCAGCCACCTCTCTTTTGTGGAACTTCCTACCATCATGTGCTTTTCCTGCTGCATATAATCTTCTCTTTAAAATCTCCATCTTCTGCGCCCATCTGAGGTATTTAAGTTAGGCTTGGGAGAATCTTTCATTTTGTTCTGTTATTCATTTAATTATTCTGCCCTCCCCTTGAAAATGGCTCTGCCAGTGACTAGTAGTTAAAAAAAAATTTGAATTTGATTGATGGATAAATAAATATGATTTATTGTTGATATTTTATTTAAACTATTCCTTTTATTATTGTTATTATTTTTTATTATTATTATTATTATTATTATTATTATTATTATTATTATTATATTATATTATTATTATTATTATTATTATTATATTACTATGAAGATTAATTATTCTTATTAAGCATTATTATTATTTATTATTATCGAACCACATTATTTATTAATCCAGTATTAATCATTATTATTATATCAATTATTATTATTATTAATTATTATTTATTATTATTATTATTATTATTAATTATTATTATTATTATTATTATTATTATTATTATTATTATTATTATTATTATTATTATTATTATTATTATTATTATTATTATTATTATTATTATTATTATTATTATCAATTTATTATCAATTATTATTATTATTATTATTATTATCATTATCAATTATTATCATATATTATTATTATAATTATTATCATTATTATTATCATTATTATCATTAATACTAACAATTTTTAATTTCTTTATTATAATTTTTAAATAATTTGATATTAATATTTTTAATATTGTTTTTTATATTATAAATTATTTATTTATTAAAAAAATTTACGCACTCTCCATTTACTTTCAAGATACTTTCAAATTTAATGTTTTTGCAATATAATAATAATAATAATAATAATAATAATAATAATAATAATAATAATAATAATAATAATAATAATAATAATAATAATAATAATAATAATAATAATAATAAATAATAATAAATAATAATAATTAATAATATAATAATAATAATAATAATAATATATAATAATATAATATATAATAATAATAATAAATAATAATAATAATAATAGACTTATAGACTATATATATATAGACTTTGTGTAATTAATATTACATAATATTAATATGAATCAATTCTCCCTTTGTCCTTCCTCATTTTATAAAATGGCCTTCAGCAAAATAATG
>JABUQX010052853.1:2500-32500 GCA_015478945.1 Trachelipus rathkii
TCCCGACTACATAAGTCCTGAAAATTTCATCCTGATTGCATTATTATAAAAAAATTTATTGCAATTTTTCGTTTCCAAGTCAATGGGACAATTAGTTGTTTGAGTCTGTGGTAAAGTGAAAACTCTTAATCTATACATTTAATGGATTATCATAACATTCTAGTTGTTATTCAATTAGATTGAGATCCGATATTCAAAAGATAGGTTTTCAAGCAAAACAATTACTAAAGTTACAGTAAAACACTAGAAAACATCGGTTTAGAGGTCAGGGAAAGCGGCAGTTTGCTTCTTTTTTTAAATTGGATGAAAATTAAAAAAATTTGGGTCCGTTTCGAGGTAGGGGCTAAATAGGCCTCCGCCCGGAGCTCAAATTGAACGTAGCCCTTAAATTTAAGTATTAGAATTCTACTACTCACACAAACAGAATCTACCATATATCTGTGCCACATGTCACTCATCAAAATCGCTACTCCTTCTCTATCCATCTTATTGATCTCACTCCAGCACACACACACTTCACACCACACCACCACCACACCACACCACACCACACCACACTACACCACACCACACCCCTCATCTTCACCGTTATCTTTCATCTCTGTTTCAACAAGTTAAATTTACCCTTTCTAAATACATCCATCACCTTTCTTCTCTTCTCTTTTACCTTTATTCCTCTGATATACCATGTACCCAAACGATTCATAAAATTTCGACGAAAGAGACATGGTAGCTTTCGGCGATCTGACAGCCAAGTCTGAGGCCTGTGGCGCATACCCAGCAAGAAATAAGTTTATATATATATATATATATATATATATATATATATATATATATATATATATATATATATATATATATATATATATATATATATATATATATATATATATATATATATATATATATATATATATATATATATATAGGTTACCCCAGAATGAAACGGCACCACTTCATATACGGTACATTGATGAAAAATATTAGCATATTACTCTATACATGTATGCTCTTTAACGTTTCGTTACAGAGACACAGCTGACACCAGTCAACTGTATAAGTTAAGTTTTGCGACACAGGCAAACTAACGTACGAGACGCGATATACGGAAGTAATGTGTTTGTGTAAATGACAATCAAAGAAATTGTACCTTCGCAATTATCTAAGCGATAACCTATCCTAGTTTTAGTTTACCAGCATACAAATATGACTTCTTCAACGTTCACATTATCTTAATATTGTCGTGTCATAATATTCGTGTATAATAATACGATATACATTTTTCGACGCCCCATTCGTATTCCAGCAGGGATATTATGTACGTGTACGAATTGTTTGACATGAATGCAAGTGAGGCGCGTCCTGTATATGCCGTGCGGTATCCAATGAGACGGTGTCCGCATAGGTCTGTTTCACGAGGACATATCAGCAACTATATGATACTGGGATATTTAGACCGGATGGCATTGTGGATGGAGTTTATGCGATACTTTGTCACCGCTATCGTGCCTATGGCATTATCAGGTATTTTTATTTAAACCCGTAATCGAGTGTAGGGAGAGCGACGGCAAAACTTGCTGTTCCACTTTCGGCAATATGGGGAACAGTGGCTTGTCTATAATAATTTTTATTTAATAATATTTATGTGATAAAAGGGTTTCTAAGAGTTCTTAATGATTAAGTATATAGGTGGTTAAGAGGTTATAAAATTGTAGTATATTAGTTTATTTTCATATTGTAATGACGTCAAGTATTTGATAATGTTGTATTAAGGAGTTTTGGAGTTTTACTAGTCTTTATGAATTTGTTTGTTGCTGCAACTGGCTTGTTAAGATGACTTGTGATAGTGGTATGTTAGTGGGTGGAGACGCAGTTTGGTTTTGTCAGATAATGATTTTCGGAGCATATTGTGCGTGGTGCTTTTTTGTGTGCTATATACATATGAAATCTGTTTGAACATATCACCTCTCCTAACCTTCAACCTACATTCTTTTGACTGTCTGAGACCCCAGCTGGCCAGGGATTGTTTTCAAAATAAAACATAAAATCTTTAACTTATTACATTAGTCTTTTTTCTATAAGTTTACAGAAAATCTGTCCAACTACTGATTTTAAAAACACAGTAAAAACACTACCTGTAAAAAACAGTTCTTCTAAGGAATCCTTGAATCTTATACTTTCGATGTACTCGTTGGCTACATAAATTTTCTTTCTCTCTCACCCATATTCAAAATTTCTTGTGTTTTTCTGCTAACGCTGCCCTATGGAACAGCATTCTACCAAACGTTCTTTTCGACTATCTTTACTCACTATCTATCATGAGACTAGTTACTTCTTTTCCCATAACTTCAAATTGAGCTTGAGGTCTCTTCTATTTAGAGGGATTTCAACGTAACACCACACTTGCGGTTTTATGAGAGAGCTCCTCTCAACGACTGAGTAGGTGGGGGAGGGAGGCCAAAACATCAGTAATTCTCTCTTCTAACGAACTGTTCCTGGAACAGTTAACTCTAAGGAACCTACCACTATACATCTTTAGTTCCTAACCCAATTCTTCGAATTACGCCCTTGACTTAATGTAATTTCCACCATACATACTCACTTCTCAAAGTCTAATAAATATTTCCAGAAAAATATAAAATCTCTCCTCACTATTGTGTTAACTTGGCCTAATATCTTATATGCTCTTTAACAACAATAATTTCGTGCAGTGTTCTAGCATGACACTACCAACTGGGCTATTACGTAATTTCTGGCACTTTTTAATCGGGCTAATGGTGCATTGCGTAGTTTTTCTTGGAAAGAGCCAATCTTCTTGGATTGAATCGTGCATTTGACACTAAAATAGGGATAGCTTCGGTGCTGGTCCGTGCTGAAATACGGAGTGTGGGCGAATAATTACACTGATTGGACAATATGTCAAAAGTTCATTTACCAAATAACGTTTCTAAGAAACAGAAATCTTATCATCTCCCAGAAGAATTTATAATAATCCTCATGGTTATCAGATGGAGCTTGCTCTCGGTTTTAGCGCGTCGTCATTTAACAGTATGAGGAAGCAGTTTTTTTTCTCGAATTATCGGGAGTGAAGAATCTCTTTCTCTCGTTCAACTCTCTCTGTTCGTTATTTATAATCTTATACTCAATTTATCATATTCTGACTCGTATCATGTGCAGCAGTTTAGTTTATGTTCGTTGACAGGAACATAAGCGCCTTTTTGACTATTAAGAAAGTGCGAATACCTGCTAAGTGTTCTCCATACTAGATTAATATAAAAACTTTCCTTGGAGCCCACATGTGTGCCAAACAGGAACCTCTTAATTACTCTTAATTGTTAAATTCTTGTCCACTTCTCCTCCACCTTATTCGACTCTCGATAGTTCTGTTGCTGGACTCTCACTTTTCTGAATTAAGGCCAATCTCTGTCAAGTGCCATTCAACATTTTTTCATCTAATTCACTACCCTGGACGATTCTGGCATCCCTTCCTCCTATACTATCCTTTCTCCTCTAAGGTACTCCTATTGTTCTTTACCTGGTAATAATACACATCCATGACGTGTGTCAAAAGGAATCCTTAGTTTCTACTCGAACGTAAATGGTAATGGCATGTGCAAACACGTGAATTGCTAATTCCATGGCCCTAGATGTTTTTTTTGGAGGGAGTGGTGCTTCCGAGCTGACGCCTGTCTCGTTCAACTCTACGTCTCTTAATGCTAATAAACTTACTATATTTTCACTCAATGCGCTGGTTAGCCTTGGCTAATGTCACGAACCGATTCACCGAAAAAACGTAGCGGTGATCATTGTGGTCACTAGCATTCTAATGTATAAACACCTTAATAATGTGTCTCTTCCACCTTTGTTAGAATATATTTGTCTAAAACTCAGCACAGAAATTAATTCATGAATTTAATTTCACATAACGAGTTGATAAAATTTCTCTATTATTATTATGCTCAGATATGGCTTTCGTCAGAGAGAGATCGAGAGAGTATGGTCAACTGGATACATACCTATCATTAATCTTATAATTTTTCTAACTTAATTTATGGTCTTGGGCCCTTTTATCGCTGTAAGAAGTATCATGGGGAGCTTAGCGGTTGGGCGCTTGGACATTAACTCCAGAGGTCTTTTTGACCGGGTGTTTTGGCTCAGCGTTATTACAGAGTTCTTCGTAAGCTCTTCCTTTGGTTTCCGCCTTCATATATTGCTTACTCTTCGAACACTTATGTTTTCTCTCGTGATTCGTCTTCTCATAAATGCATCTATGTTGATAGAGCGTACCCTCTTCCTCCACTATTTCACTGTTAACTGTGGTGTTAATCTTCGCATAGGTTTCTGTTCTATTCTATCAACTTTATGATTTCTCGTTACTTACATCACTATCGGATGTCTTTTCTACACTGATTAAAATATTTTACAGAGCTTCTGAGTAAACACTTACGCTTATTTCTTAATTTTTATGCCTTGATCTTCTGGAGATTCACCTAATTATTCAGAACAATCTTTCAATATTTTTAAATGTCTGCTTCCGCACTCTTTTCCTAGACTTTCTCTAAGAGCATTTTTGTGCAATATCTGTGAGTTTCTTTCTATATTTCCGATTCTTCTTAAACATATTTTGAGGTCCTTGTGATTCAAGGCATGGGGAGTATTCTCCGGTGGGGTCACCGCAACCTTGTTATCAGAGCAATTTAGATACAAAATAACTGTTCTTATCTATTAGAAAAAATGCCACACTTCTTTCAAACATATCCAGCCTCTTCCTCGAGAAAGACTCGAATTCTCATGAGAATAGTTTCTCTTATTGGTGTCCCCCTTAAATTATTTGCATTCTCGTATATACTCGTGGAGAGCTTGCTTAAGGAGATTTCTCTTCCATATTAGTGATAGTTAACCTTTCGTTCAATTCTGGGGTCAGTTCCCAGTCTATATCGCACTTGTGAAGAACAATGCCTACATGTTGTTAAATAATAGAAACAAAATTTATTTTTTCAATAAGTACGCTTTTCTAAAATATGAGTGGGCCTTTTTCTTTATCAATAGTTACACGCAGGGTTAGTTGTTTATTCTTGGTTTAGTAACGTCTTTGACAAGTAGTAATATTTTTACTTTTTTTTATTGTTTAATATAGGCTTCCCAGGTATCTATAACCTTTCGAGTTAATTTATATAAAAAAATGTGGTGTATTTTTCTGGCACGTTAGTTTATGGGTCAGCACATTTGGAATTATATCTTATGTACGTTGATTTCCAGCTTTTCGGGAAGTGACCAGATTTCCTGCACAACAAAGCTGACACGCTGAACTCTCTATTATATTTGAGTATTGTACCTTTTGAGATATTCCTGGTTTCAGAATTGGTACATGTATGCTATTATTGTCGCATATTACTTAATATTTGTCCCTTTTATTTGAATACATACCAAGTATCTTCTTAAACCCTCCAAATTATACTTTCTTGGTCATCGTAAGAGGTAAACGTTGTTGTGGCAACTACACATTGCTTCTTTTAACTATAAGGAGAAATTTACTTTCTAAAATTCGCTTTTATCTTAAATTTTCACATTGACAGCGACGATGTATTTGCGCACGCACTGGGAGTTGAACTCTCTGAAGTAGCGCATTATCTCTCTCCCCTCAAACACTCCTTCTTACATTTGAAAGTCTATTGTGTACATCCCGGTCAACACTCTCGAGTTGTCTCTATAAACGGTGAGTGGTTTTCAGCCTAATTGTGATTCTACAAAATAATGGGGCTACGTTTCAGATATTTCGACAGATGTGAGTACACTTCTGTGCACAAAGCTCACAGGATTGGATTCGATTAATAGGTAGAGTTGTTAATCTCATTTATTTTCTTTGTTTTGTTTAGAGCTATCGCTTCTTATTAGCACTTGCACTGGTTGGGAGTTTTTTCTCATTAGGTAAGGGATTTGTCCTTGCATTATTTTTTGTTTAATTCTACATAACTACAATATTAATTAATTTCTATTAAGATTTTGTTACATATCTTTTTGTATATTTTTTTTCTTTTAAAGTCGGGTTTTACACTCTTTCTAAAATTACGGCTTTTCTTTTTGTGAAATAATGGCTTTTAGACTGGGTGTGGTTTTGTGAGGCGAGTTGTGACAGAATTTTTTATTTATTAACTCTTTTTTTTTAATTAATTTATTATGTATTCGGCCACTTTTTCCTAAATTTCAATCATCTTTGAAGAACGTGACCTTTAGGTAACATCTCTTGTGAGAGAATGGTGATTATGTTATGTAAAATATATATAAAGAAGAAATATAAAAATAAAAAAAGAAAAAATTTTTTAGTTAAAAATATAATAAATGTGTTTCTAACATTTGGATGCAATTACAAAAAGCAGAAAAGAGAATTTATTAATAGTTCTAGGGGTCAATAAATTTGGACGTTTTTTTAAAATGAAATATAATATGGATTAATTTAATATACTGTTTTTTAATATTTTTTAAAATATATAATCATTTTTTTATTAAGATTCAGAGATTAACAGGTTATTTTTAATATTAAATAAATGAATTTATTAAACGCAAAATGTATAACTAGTTAATAATTTTTTTCTATAAATTTATTCTTTGTTACATATAAATTATATAAATTTTAGAACTCTTTAAAAGATTAATACGTATTGTTAAATCTAATATTTTACATTTTATTATGTAAAATTTAGTAAGAACTTGTCAAATCCTAAAATTGTAAGTTATATTTAACGTTATTAGTATTTATATTTTCTTCCACTATAGCTATATTATGAAAAATATGCAGCAAAAATAATCAATATTTTTAATACATATAATCTGATAAATAGTACAATACAGTTGGAATTAAATTAAGAATTAATGGATCTGGAATTTATATTTCATATTACTAGTTTTTAAAATTTAAAATTTTAATATTTGTTTTTATTATATACCATAAATATTTTTCAATTGTAAAGTATTTTTTTATGATTGCCTTGATTTTATAGAATATTTGTCTTTGAGAAAATTAATCACTTCTCTTAAAAAAATTACTTCATTGTATAAGCTGTAGATATATTTTTTGATTAACAAATTTACAGATTTAACAAATTTAACTTTTAAAATTACTTAAAAGTACGATTTTTCTTTAATTTTTATCAACCTTATTATTTATTATGAAAATATTATTTATGTTGATAAATTTAAATTAATTGAGATTTTTTAACGGTATATTATTTAAATATGCAGAGATAAATAGTATAATTAAATAATTTTTATTGTTATTCGTAGGAATTAATCCAGTTAATCTGTGGCATTAAGTTGAAATATTATAGCTTTAAAAATGTCAGTAAATAAGAGACTTGTTTTTTAATGATAAATTTATATTATAATAATTGTTTTATATATAATATCCAAATATATATATCTTACATCTTAGTTGTGATTATGAAAATGGTTTTAAATAATAATTAAATTTTATAATTCTTAATAATATTTTTAATCGCTTTTTATCTTAAATATTATATATTTTATACACTCACATTTTATTTGATTAAATTAAAATTTTTAAGAAATTGAAATTTAATTTTTTTTGAAAACTAATCAGTAAAATCTCATAATTCTGATTTATAAATATTTTATTTCAAAAAATATTTGAAAATTTATATTTTTTAGGTAATTTACTTAATTAGAGTTATCTTAAAATTGAGTTTTTATTTCAGCATTTGAAAAAATAATGTGTTTTATTATCATTTATGAAAATGACAATTTCAAAAAGCAGAAAAAATAGAGAATTTAATTTTATAAAATAAGTTGTATATATTTTTTTAAGTGTCGTAAAAAAAAATCTTTAAACAAGAAGAATGGCGACCGTTATTTCACAGGGTCTATTGTGTTTAAATATTCTCGATTGATATTTTTATATATTACCAAATATTTATCATTAGTTGTAGTAAATATCGACCTGTTTATTTTAATAATTATAAAATTTTATTTAACATTTACTATTAAATATTTATTACTTTTTCTTTAATTTTCAACATTAAAATTATTATTCGCACTCTTTACTTTATGAAATTCAGAATTATTATTTATCAAAATTTCGACATTATTTATGAAATTATTTTGGATAATTTATATTATTATGATCTAAACCATTAAGTTTTATATAATTTATTTATACATTATTATTATTCAGCACATTTTATATGAAAAAATTAATGTTTCACATATTTTATGGGAACAATTATTATTTATCAATTTAAATGATACTTGAAATTAGATGAATTTATTAAGTGAGGTTTTAGGATGATCTTCAGGATAAATTAAGTTTGATCATTTTGATTATCTTCCAAAATATTTTTTGTTTTAATATTATTTATTTACCATTTAATTTTCAATTGTATCAATTTTTAAAGGAAGTATTAATTTTGTTTAATAACTGGCAATTTTAGTTATCCATTAACTTATCAAATATTTACAACTTGGTAATTTCTATTTTAATTAACTCTCATTTAACACCGAAAATCGGTTTTTTATTTTTATTGGACCGAATTTCATTTTTTATACATAAAAAATTTTAAAATCATTTTCATTAAAAAGTAATTTATCACGATTTTTTGAATACTCTAGTAACAAACATATTTTTATGAGTACAGATGAGTGAATTTATAATATACAAATTTAAGTTTTTACGAGTAATATTAATAATTTACTTAAACTCGTTTAATATTTATGAAAAAATAATAAAATATGATTTAGAAAAATATTCATTTATTTAAAGTAAATTATCAAGAATAGCTGATAAGATTATAAATTTTTTATAAAGTTTTATAAGCAATTTGCGTCAATATTAAATCAATTATTTGGCAAGATGTATCATTTTTCTTACGATAAAAAATATTATTATTGTATTTATTATATTACCAAATTATATTTATACAATTTTAATGTATTTGGTGAAAACCTGTTATATAATTAATAAAAATAAAATAATATATAATTTTAACTTACATTTAAGATAACAAATTTTATTACTATAATTTTAGATTATTTACATACTAATTCAATTTTAACTTTCAAAAGTACTTGCTTTTAGCTATACTCTACTACTGACGGTTTACTACTTATAACTTTTTTTTACTTACTATAAATAAAACAATAATTTAAAAACAAATATCAAATAAATTGTAATTTTTTTATAAATAAAATATATCATCTTCATATGAATATCAAAGCTTTTATTTGATTTTCTGTAAATGGGAACAATAGAAAATTTAAAAAATTATATAATATTTTTATGAACTCAAATTCTAAGTGAATTTATCATAATGAATAAATAATATATATAATGATACGGATTTAACAAACAAAGATTTGGTCAACATATACAATCTGAAATTCTGATTTTTGGTCTTACATATGTCAAATTTCTCGGTCACTGATAATAAGAAAATATGAATTTCATAGATGTTACTTCCAAAATTCTCCTCTGGGTAACAATTACTAATTTTTTTTGTAGATATTATATGAGGAATAATAATAAAAATTCTTTTAAGAAAACAAATATTTCCGTAGTAAAAATAATTGGTAACTTAAGGACACAAGCGCATGTAATTATATTTAAATTTATAGAAGTTAAATTTTTAATTTTTTTAATATAAATAATACAAGGTATTTATTAATATCCTAACATACTAATGTACAAATATTTGTATTATATTATATAACTAAATATTGATAATTTCCTCTCAACCCACACGTCATAATTTAGACACTCATTTATAAACTTTTAATTATACTAATAATTTAAATTTTTTATTTCCTGTAGCTTATTAATGAAAATTGCATTTTAAAATTTGAATGAATCACTTTTTATTATATAAATTTATATTTTCAAAAATAGTATGAAAATAATGTATATAATATACTATATATAGTTTATAATCATATAATATATAAAAAAAAAAAAATTAATTATTATTATTATATTTATTATTATTATTTTATTTATTTTTTTATTATTTTATTATTATTATTATTTTTTATTATTATTATTATTATTATTATTATTATTATTATTATTATTATTTATTATTATTATTATTATTATTATTATTATTATTATTATTATTATATTATTATTATTATTATTATTATTAATTTTATTAATTATTATTATTATTTTATTATGTATTATTATTTATTATTTTTATTATATTATTATCATCATCATCATCATCATTCAGCTTGAAATCTTTGCAGGGATATTCTTAGACGGGTTAAGAGTACTTGCTCTGAACTAAAATGCGATGACCTCCTTGAATCTCCTACGGATAGCTATTTCTACCCTCTTGCCAAAAACAAATCTAACAATTTCTGTAAATCTGCTTTTCCTCCTCTAATTTGCTATGATAGATCTTTCGCTCGTGTTAAGATTTGAGAGAGTGTATTTCAAAGCTGGCACCTGTCTTCCTTCGACTCTAATCTTTATGCCTTAATATTAAAAGTTTTCTTTCATTTTTTTTCATTTAATTTCATCCTGCACGATTCTGGCATTTCTCCTTCAATGCCTTCTCCTCTCAGGCGTCCCATTTCTCTACTTATGGTTTCACATGGTCGGATGCATTAGATCTTGAGATTTATGAACGTCAGGATGGCTAGTTACCAGGATGGTACTTCTACTCGTGTTTTGAGAGAGTATGCTTCTGAGCTGGAGCCTCGATCGACCCTACTCTCTATGCCCTAATACTAATACTTTTCCTCAATGCTGTAAGCGCGTACATTTTAGCCGATCCCGAAGAGGGGCAGATACTATGATCCTTCTAGCTAACGTCCTATAGCTAATTTATTTTCTGTCCCAAATTATTGAAACTGCCAATAACTCTCATTTCCTGAATGATCTGAGATCTCATTCCTTTTATTCAGATCATCAGTATGGCTTTTGACGCTCGAGGTCAACTAGTGACAAACTTTCATATCTCACTGATTTATGATCTTTTGTCTTTTGGGACTATTTGAAGTCTTGTGTGGTGGCGCTTGACATGTCAAAAGATTTTGACCTGGTATGGAATGAGTCACTACTCTCCGATCTCCCTTCCTCTGGGTTTCCTCTTTCTCTTTGCTTAATCTTGTCTAATTTTCTCTCGGATCATTCCATATCGCCGCTTGTTGATGGGGCGACTTTTCTTTTAACTGTGGTGTTCCTCAGGGTTTTGTTCTATCTTCAACTTCAATTTTGTTTTCGTCACTGATCCTCTCAGCTGCTCTTCTAACTCTGCTTATTCTAATGCCAATAACTCAAATCTCCATTATTTCACTCATTTCAAATCTGCTTCATCTTTTGCATCTAAAGTTGCCTCTCGACTTCAACTTTCCCATTCTATTCTTGCCAATTTGGATAGGATTTATCAGTGAGGTCGCTTCAACCTTGTGAAATTCAACCTCTTATAAACTCAAGTCCTTCATATTTCTCTCTCAAAAACACCTTCCAACTTTCCTATCTCCTTAGAAGGTTCTATCATCTCAACTGTGAGAAACATAAATATTCTTGGTCTGAGCATAACTAAAAATATCTTGGAAACCTTATATCACAACCTTTTTTAAGGTGGCATCGAAGTTTTGCTCAAGTTGTGGAAATTATTTTCTTCCAAACAGTTAGTTCAATTATATAAGGATCTTATCAGTCCTTGTATGGAATATTCTTCACACATTTAGGGGTGGCTACTGTTCTGCCCTCCTTTTAGATAAGGTTGAGTCTAAGGTTAAAAGATTAATTAACTGTTCACTACTTTCAAACTCTATTGATATTCTATCTCTGTGACGTGACGTTGGCAATCTAGCTCTTTACTATAGGTATTACAACGGCATATGCTTGAGGGAGTTAACCTTTTGCATAACACCACCACTGCAACGCCCTCGTTGCACAAGGGGTGCCTTGCTTGCGCATGAATTTTGAGTGAGGATTGAAAATTCCAGACTTATTCGATGTGGTGCCTCCTTTCCATCCACCGATTTTATGTGAAACTCCCTACCAACATATGTTTTTCCAGCTGTATTTAATCTTAATCTCTTTAACGCCTTCATTTGCGATCATCTGAAAAACTTAGACAAGGTTTGGGAGAGCTTCTTTTATTTTATTTTTATTTTATTATTCCGCAAAATATCAAGATTTAAAAGACATTTTGAGTGAAACAATTTGGGTAAAGTTTAAAGCGACTGTAGTGTGACAAAAGGTAAAATAAGAAAAAATGTGATGGAAAAGTTGTCTTATAAGAACGTTAATTAAATGCGCCATAAAGGTTTAGAAGGGAAACTTATTAGTATTAATATGTGATGGGTTATTGGTTGATAGATATCTGGATCAATAACATCTTTATATCTTGGTATTGATTGAGCGTAGAAAAGAAGTTGGATTCTTAATATAAATTTAAAGGAGTTAGGTCTGTTAGGATAATTAAATAAAGTTACAAATTTAAATTTAAAGTTCTTAATTAAATTTAAGTTTCGGAAATGAGAACGAGAGAGATGCATATAAAAGGAAACAATTAATTATACAGATTAAACAAATAAAATCGATTCAAAGTTTTCTTTTGTTTCGTTCTGCATTTCAGATTTGCTGTTAAAATCTTTAATAAAAGTTTGAATTTTCAATCTTTCAAATTTTTATATTTAATTTTTCATTTTATTATTTTATTTTTTTATCTGGTGAGTAAAATTTGAAAAAGTAATTTCTTTGGTAATGTATATATATATATATATATATATATATATATAATATATATATATATATATATTATATATATATATACTATATATATAATATAATTTATATTTGTATATATATATATATTATATATATATATATATATATATATATATCGTAGAATCAGTTGTTGAAATAAAAGAATGAAAGCAAGAAGTGTTTTTTATGCAGTTATTGACTTCCAGATCCACCTTTTCGAAAAGAGGAATTAAACTCTTCAAATTTTTCATCTTCTTCCATCAAATTACACCTTTTCTTTGTCCTGCTCTTTGAAATCAGCCATAGCCACTTTATTTCTTCTTAAATGTACTCCACTGGTGAGATTTGGAAAGTCAAAAGGCATCCCATGATACGAAATAAGAGCTACTTATATACTAATTAGGATGAAAGATCAAAATTAGATGTTATTTTCGATATGTAAATAAATCATAGTGCAATAAGTTTCAGATTTTGCAACCAGTGAATTATTGCCATTTTTTTTTCTAATGAAGTTAAGAGATAATTAGAACAATTTTATTTTAACAAATACAATAATAAACATTTAAAACTGTTTGTAATGTGAAATTGTAATTTCAGT
Organism: Trachelipus rathkii; assembly: GCA_015478945.1. Classification (NCBI taxonomy): domain Eukaryota; kingdom Metazoa; phylum Arthropoda; class Malacostraca; order Isopoda; family Trachelipodidae; genus Trachelipus; species Trachelipus rathkii. Next base: position 15,832 of record JABUQX010052853.1, read on the forward strand.
ATATCAGAAATGTAATTTTTTTTGGAAGAAAGTAGCCAAAGGGCAGAAACCGAGAAAAGTAGCACCAATAAATATTAGCAACATCCATAGGAAGTATTTATTTCTTTTCTTATAAAAGAATGTAGTGATGATCTAAATAGAGAAATAGACAGACTGACATGCATGTGCGAAAACACACACACACCACACACCACACAACACACACATATATATATATTATATCATAATATGTATGTATTAAGTATATTTAAATATACTATATATATTATATATAGTATATATATATATATATATATATATATATATATATATATGTATATGTATATATATATATAAAATAATATATATATATATATATATAGTATTTATTTATATATAATATTATAATTATATATATAATATATATATATATATATATATATATATATATAGTATATAATGTATGTAGTAACTATGTATATATATATATATATATTATATAATATATATATATATATATATATATATATATATATATATATATATATATATATATTATATTTTCTTTTTTATTTTCCCCTTTTACCCCCCAACCAGATTGGGGGTGGGGTGAGCAGCATATACCAGGTACAGGATAGTTAAGTAAACGATCATAATATAAATCGAAAAGAAAGCCCCACTACCCCCCTCATAACCTTAAGTGCAAACCCGTTGCAGCTAAAACTCTACTACATGGCTTCACTAACAGCACTACACAGTTAAAGACCCCTACTGTGATACCTCATTAATGAGGCCAGGTTTACAACCATACCCCCCTTACAAAACCACGAAATATTGTTTGTTCTAAATTCACATTCCTTTTCTTCAAACACTTTTACAGACTCACTTCACTTTTTCATAGATCTCCCAGCCAGTCGATTCACAACACACACACACCTCTATCTATACATTCGCTTAACCAACAGACTATCATCCATCCTTTCAATATGACCAAATCATCTTAAAGCGCTCTCATTTATTCTCTCATTCACTACTTTCCTCACACCACACAGCTCTCTAACACGCTCATTCTTATTCCATCAATTTTTCTCACACATAACTCGCCCCTAAAATTATCCATCTGAACATACCGTATCTTAGATGTTCACTTATTATTCCACACCGTAGTTTCGTTACTATACATTAACACTGATAACAACATCACCCTGATTCAGAACCCTAGCGCATTCAAGACAGTGTTTTAGCATTAACCAAAGATTTAATGCCCCATCCTTACCAATCACAGCTTTCATACTACACTCTGCATTATCAGTTTACTTTCCATTCAACTTATAACCTAAATATTTAAAATCAGATACTTGTTCTAATTGCGCACCATCAAGCATGATTTTATATCGCTGATTCTCCTCACCCACAACCATCATCTTACTATTATCTACATTTATTTTCAACCCCTCTTTTTACCCACCCTTCCCACAACCTTGTCCTCTATGCAATCTCTCCAAACTTTCAATATCTATTATATATATATTACATTTATATATATAATTTATTATATTATATATCATAACTAATATACCGTACTATATTATACCCATCATATACTATACATACTATATATACTATATACTATATAAGTATACTATATATACTTATATCACTACTATATATTATATATTCACTAATATATGATACACTTCTATTACTTGAAGGTGTATTTATTTCCGTATTTCAATATAAACAAATATTCTTCGTTTTCAGATTCGAATAGCTTCAAAGCAATAAATCCACTTTTCCACTAAATAAATTTCCCCAATGACACGATGGAGCGAAAAAGACACTCTGAGGGGGGCGTTTTGGTCTAAAAAGCGAGAACTCTGAGGGGTGCGGACACCCCCAAAAGATTTTCGGCCCTTCGTCTTGCTTCAATAGCCAACAAAAATTCCTAAACTGCGAATCCTACAGAACACTGTCTTTAAGATTCCTGTCAGCTTCTCCCGCGTCACATATCTCGCTAGTCGGTGTATTGCGGAGGCGGATGGCGTCCATGAGTGAGCGGGAAGGCAGGACCGGGACGGAGGAGCCCTGTCGGGGCGAGGGAAATAGCAATATAGAACGACCGACGATAAAACCCCGATCCAAGGATAATTTGAAGCTAATAGATGTGTACCACGACAGGTAATAGTGGAAACACTTTGATACGACTGTCCTATATTATTAGTGAATCCATTACCGCTCCTTATGATTATTGATTAATTATTCATTTATCTATTATCTATCTTATCCTATTTATTCATTTTTATTCAACATTTATTATTAATTTATTAGTCATTATCTATTATTTATTATTATTATTGTCATTATTATTACTATTAATCATCTCATATTCATTAATTAAATTGATTAATTATTATTATATTATTCATATCTATTATTGATTATTGAATTATTTATTCATTATGTATTAATATTATTATTAATTAACTACTCTCATATCTATTATTAATATGATATTAATGATCTTTAAAATTATAATTATTCATTATCCTATTATTATCTATCATATAATTCATTAGCATTATGATGCATTATTACTTTATTATTATTATTACATTAATCATTTACTTATGTTATTAATTACATTATTATTATTTATTATTATTCTATTATTCATTATCCTAAGCAGATCCTCATGATTATTCTTCATTATTTAGTAATTATTATTATCTCATTATCTAATTATTAATAGTCAACGGTAATTATTCATTGTCATTGTTTCATCAATATATTATTATTCAATTATTATTATTATTATTATTATTATTATTATTATTATTATTATTATTATATTATTATTATATATTATTATTATTATTATTAATTATATATAATGATCTATTATTCATTATATTATTATATTTTTATTAATTTGTCCAAAATCATTTCCATTATCGATCGTCAACGTGAAATGTACACATTGAATTGGTGTATTATCATTTGTTGGCTCAACAGGACAAAATTCTTATTATCCCTCTAGGCCTAATCCTAGATCTCCTTTTCAAAAATATATTAGCCTGAAATTAACATTTTGCTGGCAATATGGCAATTCTATACGATATATTTTAAAAAATTAAAATCCTTTATAATTTGTAGCATTCTTTGGGTAAAATCATCAATTTATCTAACTCTTTCAGTATTTAATATATAGGGTTCCAATTTAGCTATATCTATAACATAAATTATCAAGAATGAAACTTCCTTGGGATAATTTCCTAAATATAAGGTATAGTATTGTTTAAATTCCTCCTGAAAGGTAGTAATACTAATATGGTTAACTAAATATTTAGGGCATCTGCACTATCTCTTAGGGTTACGGAGAATGGAAAAGTTCGCCACTTTTCTCTACTTGAGAAAAGTCAAAAGGCAAGCTCATAAACTAACTGCACTAAAAATGAAAAGTAAAAATGGTAAATCAAAAGTAGGAGATTTTCCTTATTCTCCTACATTATCTTCCTTTCTCTCGATGCGGTTTGAATCTCATCTGAGGAATAGCAAATTTAACTATTCAACACTATTTCAACTTATACGACATACACAATTAGCTAAAACTAATTGGATACAGGTTTATTGTTATTGAATCAGACATAAAGGAAAAGAAAACACTTAAGAATAATCGGTTGCTCACGAATTGATTATGATTTGATTTAATCAAATGTACATTTAGACAAAATGTAGTCATCAAAACACAATGAACAATCACAATACAGAAATTTAAATTTTGGTTTAGAAAAAATTCATCAAAATACAATTTCTGCAAGAAGGAGTGGTACAATGGAAAGTCATAAAAATTTTTCTATTAATTCCCTGTAAAAAGGAAAAAATAGAATCGCCTCATTGGCTGGGGAAGCTACAAAAAAATCTTTACCCAATTTGAATATAATATATGAGTGAAACAATTGGAAAAAATACACGAAAGGTCAACAATTTGATATAGAAAAAAATAGATTAACCCACACATGTTACAAATCAACTTTACAATACTCTCGGTTAATGTCCGATTTGGTTGACTTAGGCACCCTGAATTTAAAAAAGCGGAATTCTGCGATTAAAAATAAATTAACTAACTTTACTCAACTCAACTTACAAAGTTAACATTCCAGAATTCAAAATTTATATAAATCATACTGGTGAGCAGGTGAGGCCAGATTCCCATCGAAACAATTTTGCAGCAATATCAAAAATTACAGCAAGAGATTAGACTATTCATGCTAAAAAATACTCATAGTAATAAACTACAAAAAATACAATAATAAATAAATTTATAAAACAATAATAATAAAGCGTAAAATCTTTATGTAATAGATAAAAGCAGGGAATTGGAAAAATGCATTCACGATACTCGAGTAAAACTCATTCTTAAGATTAGTAAACTTCGCGGAGTCAAAGAATTTATTCGTATCATGAAAGAAACAGCATTATTGCTCGTGGGCTTAGAAAAGCAAAAGCCTTTTTAATCTTTGCAATGAATAAATTATGGTTCAAAATGGAAACTGATAAGAGTAATTGAAATCCTTCATGTAACGAAAGTATTTATTTATTATAACAAGGATAATAATGTGGGATGCGCGATTGGTGATATGTAATAATTGGAAACGCGTAGTCTGTTTGTCACAAGCTCTTCTTGTAAGGAAGAGAGTATTTAAAGCGATCAACGACAGACTGTAAAGTTAATGACTACGCTTGTACCAACGAAAATTTGCAATACGTGCAAGATTATAGAAAAAAGTGCTTGTAACAATAAAATCATCTTCAATCCAAGCAAAGACTGAAGAACCCAAAAGGTAAAAGCCGGTATCAATAATTGAGCCTGCTCTATCTTGTAACGTTAAATGACTTATAATAATAGACAGTGTCAGAAATACAAAATGAAATGACATGTCACTACAGAAATCAAGAACTCTGAATAGTGCAACTTATACAATGGCTCACCAACATTTATTAGCCACTTGCACAATGATCCGTTAATATAGTTCTTTAGTAGTAATTGTGTAGCACGCACAACAGGCATGAAGGAATCCAAAAAAAAAAATCCTTATTGTCCTCATTCGTTTATCAATAACGTAGGAATCTAAGAATTAATCCGTTCAACTGCGAGGGATTTTGAGTTAAAACAATCTATCGTATCTATCATATTCTATCACATATCCTATCAGGATCTATCTAGCCAGCCTACTATCTATACGTATCTATCTCCCATTCTGATTCTATCTCTACTCTATTCTATCATCATCTATCCTCATCCTTTCTATCATATCTAATCACTATCTATCCTGATCATCTATCTATCTACTCTATCTGAATATTATCATTATCTATCTATCTATCTATCTTTAGTCTATCTATCTATCTATCTATTTCTCATCTATCTCTCTATCATCTCGATCTATAGTCGTATCATCCTATTCTATCCTCTATCTATCTATCTATCTATTCTACTCTATCTACTCTATCTATCTATCTATATATATAACTAGATATATAGATATATAGTAGTACTATTAATATACTATATATATATATACTATAATATTATATATATATACCTATACTATAATACTATAATATATATACTATACGATATATATATATATAATACATATATTTTTAGTACAGTATTATATATATCATATATATAATATATCATTATATACTTATAATGTATATATATATATTGAGTATTTACTTATATATTTATCACATATATTATTATATATATATATATTATATCATATAATATTATATAAATATATATACTAGACTAATACTATATACTATACTATCATTTATACACTAGTATATATATTACTATACTATTACTATCATACATACATAATATATAACTAATATATAATATACTATAATATATATATATATATATATATATATATCACTATTATATACATTATACAGCTATGTATACTACTATTATATATAGGTCACAGCCTCTAGAAGAGCACACAATTCCAATTATCTCAAAAACTTCTTACAACAGCTACCCGGGAAAAGAAATACATGACTTGGACATGCTGGTAACATTCTTAAGTGCGGAAAATGTAAAAAAATAAAAAAAAAAAAAAAATAAAAAAAAAAAACAAAAAAAAAAAAAAAAAAATCATATCTCAGTGAACCTACAATAGCTTACAGTGAAAAGCAATCACATTGTTTGGAATCCTGTAAACACAGTTTTAGTGTATACGTAGACAATGTTAATAATCAGAAAAAATGATAAAATGTAACAATATTTGATTTGCTAAAATATTATCATGTAATTCATGGAGGACAGAAAAGCTTATCTTAAGACCCTTTTATACGCTACTCGTTTGAAACATAAATAAACTTTTCTAGTCAATATAGTAAGTTTTTTTGTTAACTTAGAAAGACTACCCCAATGGTATAGCGCGCAGCCGCATGCAGAGTCGAGGGTCTCTCGGCCTATCCGGGGAACTAGCGGCCGGTCAGGACTCATTTCTCTCCCCTCTCCGGTGAAGGGTCTCCCTAAGCGCACAACCCCCCTCTCTTTGTGATTTTGCGCGGTGCTTTCGCAGTGGGGTTCCTCCGCACCCTCCCCTAACCGAGGGTCATCGTACAACGCTCCCCCCCTGTGTTCCCCGTCGGCTCGAGCCCCCAATACATTGCCGATATAAATGACCTTACATCAAATATTATACTACTAACTACTATAATCTATGTATATTACTAGTACTATAACTTTATTATATATATTATATATCATAATATACTAACATATATCGTTCACCGATTGTACTACTACTATACTATTATAGTAAATATATATACTTAAAACAATCCCCCTGCTCCTAAATAAAAAAATAGCCAATTTTTATTTTATTCTTCTTTTTAGTTCTTTTTTTTCTAACATCTTTCCTGACTAAAATTTTTACAAATCCGGATTCCACATAAATGTATTCCTTGTTCTGCTGTAGCTATTGTAGTTTTTGTAGAATGATTTTTTTAATTTTATTTTATTTTATTTTTCTTTCTTACAGTTCTCCCGCTACCTAAAAATGTTACCAGGATGCTCCAATCAACCTGTATTTCCGTGTCCCTGTTTAGCCTACTTTGTAGCTTTTGAGTATGGATTGTAGCTCTTCTATGAGGCTGCGCTACTATATAATATATATTATACATGAATAACTATATATTTATAGTAAATAACGTCTATATATGATAGTATATATGATACTACTATTATAATATATATATAATATTATTATATATATAGTATATATATATCTATATATAGGTTATATATATATATAGTAGTATATAATATATATATCATATATTTATATATATATATAAATAATACTATATATATATTAGTATATATAGTACGTAGTTTTGCACGTTGACTCTTATTACTAATATATATTATATTATATCATTATATTACTAGTATTATTAGAGTTATATATATATATATATATACTACTAATAGTCTTATATATTATAATGCATAAACTATATATACATATTATAATTTACAATAAATTATACCTATATACTAATATCAACTTTAGTATGCAAAGTGCCCAACAATATATTTGTAAAAATAACGTTGTATTTATAAAAATACTCAATATTAGAAATCACTTTCAAAAGGGCTTATAAAAGTACTACTAGATGGTTAATCCTAGGAGTGCATTTTACTAGGCAAAATCAGAAGAGTAACGAATTTCAGATTCATATTCGTTGGAATTAAATTCTCTTGTCTTCTACTCAATTTATTGGAAGCTAAAAATTTGCACCCAGATTTTTCATTTAGTCGTTCTTATATTCACGTACTTTCACATTGATATACCACGTACTAGAATAAATTCGTAAATTCCTGGTGTTACTTATCAGTTCACCTTTTATTATGGTATTGATATAATATTTTTATATTCTTATTTATGTAAAAACCTTCGTACTTTGTCGTAAACACGTATAATATATAGCTATTGGCGCTCATTCTTACGCCTAACTCTCCTCGTCTGCTGCTCGTCTCTCCTCTCTCTCTCGCTCTCTTGCTCTCTCTCACTGCTGACTCTCTCTCTCTCTCGTTCTCCTCTCTCTCTCTCGACTCGCACTCTCCTCAAATGTATATAGGCCTAGGTATATGTATAATAAAAAATCTATAAACATCAAGGGCGCGTAATTGTAGGTCAGCGACTCAAATTGAATATTAATCCGAAGTGTTAAATCTTAATAAATAACCAAAAATAAAGTTGTTTCTACTTTCAACCACTATAAAGATATAAATTATGAAAAGAGTTCTACCACAACTTGATATGGCTGCTCATTAGCCTCCCGGACCTCAGTACAATCACAAAGATGCTAAAGCCTGGCTAGCTGTTCCTGTTGGTAAGGAAGGCGCTTCAACAGTGAAAGTGGCAAATCCGAGTACCTGTTAAATACGTAGGGTTCCTCAAACGTATAAACTAAAGACTAATTACTAAGATGATATCAAAGAACAATCCATCAACTACTACCCTTGAGAGGTCAGGAACAAGCTAGAAGAGTAAGCTACAAAACCCTCTGCACATCCAACAAGACCTGCAAAGGAGGAAAAAGAGATAACTCCTAACACTCCTGCCACAACAGAACTGGCCTCTTCCTCTAATTAATATAGTATATATATATATATACACTATACTATATAATATATACCTATATTATATATATATACTATATATCATATATATATAACTAAATATCTAATACTTACTCATATATATATATATATAATAATACTTATATTATATTATATATATATATACCTATATATGTAGAAATTATAGGATGTGCTACCCAAACTTTTGGGCAGACAACTTTGAACAAGCCTGAGAGAACTGGATGTAGTATATGCCCTCTCTGCCGCCTAGATGTGGTACACCGAGACACCAGAGTATGCTTTGGGGACCATCAGCTGTTGACATCAGCCAGCCTACCCTCGATAGTATGCGTTCTTTGTTTTTTTTTTAATCAGCCGAGATGACAGATTTTAATCGAGCAAATCAATCTGTAAAATTTGTTTCCAATCCTTAAAAAAATTAAACTAGCTGCAGGAAACCGCAATTGTGTGCTATCAGGAATGCGTCTAGAATACTAATGGAATGAGCAAAGTCAAAAACCTGGTGTTATGCACAAACCGCTCAAGTATGGAACAAACAAGCTGTTGATGACATTGAGCGCTCCGTCGACAAACCATCAGTAAAGGAAACGCCGCGAAACCACTAGCAAAGTTTCACGAGACTATCTTACAGCCGTTGACCGAAGTATCCACGTTGCTTGTGAGATGGTAGTTAGGACTTTCATACATAAAAACGCGGGGGGCACTTAAAATATTTTTAAACTGGCGTCGGGGGGCCATTTTTAGGGTTTGCGGAACCCCGTTTTTTGAAATGAAACGGCCATTTCAGACGAAAATTTGTGCCAACCGACTGCTCAGCACAAGAACAGAGCCGAGGCCGATCGCTCCTTTCTGATCTATACGTACTCAAAGCAACAAGCGTCACTCTGTGATAAATCCTAAATTCATCTCCAATATTATGGAAGTGGTGATTGAATCATGGGTTTACATTCTTTTTTTTTCATTCCTATTTGTTTCAAAGAAATTTTAGAAGATTTCCAGTAAATTAATCTTGATTCTAAAGTAGCAGTTGTCCCAATGGAAGTTGCCAAATTCAACGCTGCCGAAATAAGATCATCAAGTTCGCAGCAATGTCAAGTCCAGGTTGATCGTTTTTCTCCGACATTTACGGATTGTCAATCCACTAAGGAAATCTTTACCTCCTGGTCAAACCGTCGAATATCAAGTTCAGACTGAGGTGTTTTAAAACGGATGAGGAAGGGTATTTGGCCCAAACATCCAGACAAGTGGGAGAAAAACATTTGGTTTCTTCACCATTACAACGCTTCCACTCACGCATCACTCATTTGTCGATAATTCCTGACTTCCAAAAATATTACTGTAATTCCCCACACCCCTATTCACCTGACCTTGCCCTCTGTGACTTTTTCATATTTCCGAATATATATATATATATATATAGTAATATACATATTAATAATATTACATCATATACTATTATATTAGTATATATATATAGTATATTATATATATATATATATATATATAACATATATATGATATAGTATATATATATATAATACTATATAATATATATATATAACTATATATATATACTATATATACTATAATATAAATATACTATATATATTATAATATATATATAATATATAATAGTAAATATAATATATAATATATCAGATATATATATATATATATACATATATATATAAGTAGTATATATATATATAAAATATATTATATATAATATATAATATAATATATATATATATATATATATATATAATAAATATCATATATAGTATTATATATATATATATATATATATATATATATATATATATAATATATATATAATATATTATATTATATATATATACATATATTATATATATATACATAATATAAATATATAAAATATAATCATATATATATATATAATATAACTATATATATATATATATATATATATATATATATATTATATATATATATATATATATATATAATATAGTATATATATACATTTATATATAATTACATACATAACACTATATATACTATATATTTATATAATATATATATATATATATATTATAATACTATATATATATATATACTATTATATATATATATATATATATATTATATATCATATATAGTAATAATATATATATAAACATATATATATATTATATACTTATATAATTTATATACATAATTATATATATATACTATAATCATATATATTACTACTTAGCCTTTAGCTCTATACTATATATATAAATATATACTATATATATATATATATTATATATATATATATATATTATTAGGATAATATATATTATTATATATAGTATATACAGTATATAATATACTATATATATATATATCAGCTATATATATATCAGGGTTGCGGAGTCGGTTCAAACATCACTTGTTACTTGTACTTGTACTTACAGTACATTTTTTGAGTACTTGTCTTGTACTAAAAATGTACTTCCAGTTTTCTAAAACCATCCTTACTTGATACATGCTACTCTGCTACTTAAGCCTTTTTTACTTGGAACTTGATGCTTGGTATTGCAAGTACTTTTTGGCATTTTTATACCTTGCCAATATTTTTTATTTTCTTTTTATCATTTTCCTACGTATTGATATTATACTTTTATAAGATGTATTCTAAATAAATTATGCCATTATATGAGATAATCCATTGATATCTTATGTTCTTTGTTTACATTGTCTAACTATATATAATTAAAATAAGTAATATATATTACATATACTACATATATATATAATATAGCATATATATGATAATACTATATATATATGATATATTATATATATTATATATAATTATACATATATATATATATATATATATCCTTAGTACTATATATAATATAATATATTAGTATATATTATATATCATCTTATATACTATACTATACAATTACTAGATCCACTAATATACGATCGACAATATACCTAAATATTACATACTATATATATACTATCATATAATATATATTCGTCCTATCATTCATCATCATCAATTCATCATCATCCACCTTTGTTCCCCCCAAGACTGGACGTGCGGGTAAGGTGATTGATAACATGTACCAGAAACCAGAGAAAGTAGTAGAACGAATAATGACACAAGTCGATAAAGAAAGCCAAGTCATCTTACCTACCCTTTAAATACCTATTAGGTGGGTAAACTCCGCCCTAGAGCTTCACGGACCGCGATGGACCCTCACTTATGGCATTTCGCCAATGTGGGGTTCATCCTTGGCCCAGGTGGCCTACAACCATACCCACTCACAAAACCCGCCATTTACTCCATTATTGCACTTTTTTCTCGCCTCTGCAAAACTCACATTTCCCTCCTCCAGACATTCTCTTTTGCTGACTCAATACACTTCTTTCTTCGGTCTCCCAGCCAGTCAGATTCCCAGCACATTCACAACTATACATTCGCTAACGCAAAAAAAAAAAGCCGGAGGGGGAACTATCATCCATTCTTTCCACATGACCCAACCATCTCAATACATACTTTCATTTATTGTCTCATTTATCCCTTTCATCACACCATACAACTCTGTAATACGTCTATTCCTCATTTTATCAATTTTTCTCACACCTAACCAGGGTTGTGGATTGTCAATCTAAACACATTGTACTTTAGAGATTCCTAGTACCTCTTATTGCCAGACCATAGTCTTACACTTATACATTACACAGGTAACAACTTACCATCACGCCAGACCCTAGCGACTCAAGACTTAGTCCTTTACACCAACCAAGGATTTAATGCACCAGCCCTTCCTTCCTGCAATTCACGAACTTACCTACCTACCTCGCTATCATCCGTCCCTTTTTCGTCCAACATATATACATCCTAAATATTTACACTCAGTCACTTGTTCCAGCTGATCACCATCTAGCATAAACTTCACACCGATGACTCCACTCTCCACTCATAACCATAACCTTAACTCTTATCACGTTTTACTTTCAAACCCATTCCTTTAACAGCCACGCCTCCAAATCTTTTCACCTCTACCAATTTTTTCAAACTCTCTTCAGATTCACCTCACAAAACCATATTAGTATAACTGCATTATATATTACTAGACCTATAATATACGTTATAATATTATATATTTATAGATATAATATATATATAAGTAGTATATAAAACTATATAGTATATATACTATATATATATTATTATATATAATATATATATATATATATAGTCCGATGATGGTGACTTCATTGGATTTTGTGACAGTTGTATAAACCAAAACGTTATATGGAGGGATAGTGTCCGAGGGATTGGCAGTATGGTCAATCATCAGTCACCTTTAGTATAAGCCGGAAAGGGAAAAGGTAACTGTAAATTATTTATAGCGGTAACTTGAGTATTATGATGTGTAGGGAAGATATATGTTTGAGTATTTTGGTCGAAAGAGTTTGCGTCGAATGAGTGAAGAACTTAATTTGTGGGAAGAATAAGGTGGTGACGTTAGAAGTGGCGTAGAGGATGTGTGTATCAAATCTGTACATTGAATACAAATGATTGGCCGATAATGAGGAGAAGAAAGACATAAATTTGTACCTTTAGAATCTTTTATATGGATTATGCATACAGCAGGCGTTATTAATAGGATTAATAGCGGAATCATGGCGAGGTGTTAGTGATAGCTGCACTGATTGGTGTGGGTAAGCTTGCATGAATAGTAATCAAAAGTATGTACTGACGATAGGTGAAGCACATGTGTTGTAAGAATTAAATTAGGAGCGAAAAGTGATTATTCTTTAATATTAATACGGATGAGACAGGGGATGTGGTATGTCGTCTTTGGCAATCCGAATCTGATAATATGGATGAGGTATTTGAAAGAATAAGAGGTGCAAGTCGTGACAAGGGATAGAGTTAGAATGATGGACAATGGATGAGAGTGAGGATTCCCTACCTTATTATATAGGATGATTTGTGTTTTGTGGTGGCGAAATCTGAAGACGAGTGATGAGGGAGACCTAGTAGAGAGATTTTGGTAGGGAGTGTAAAAGAAAGGGTTTGAAAGTAAACGTAGATAAGAGTAAGTATGGTTGTGAGTGACAGTCCTCAGTGTGAAGTATGTTAGATGGTGAGCAGCTGGAAAAACTGTCTGAGTCTGAATTTAAAATTAGGATATATGTTGAAAAAAGGAGCGGCATGAGCAGTAGTGTCAGTAGGAAATTGTGAATGCAACTAACGTGGCTGGTGCAGTTAAATCGTTGGTGCATGTAAAGGCGACTAAGTGTTTGAGCTGCGCTAGTTTCTTGACATTGAGGCTATGTTGTACCCGTGCTTAATGTATAGTAGTGGACAGTATGGTCTGGAATAAGAGCGTATAGATCTAATTTACAATGTGTTCAGATGGGAAATCTTAGGAGCGTAGTTAGTGTAAAAGAAGAATAATTAAAATGAGGAATTGAACATATTAGAGGTTGTTTGGTGTGGAGGATTGGGTAAATAATGAGAGAATAAAGTAAAGTACGTTGAGATGGTTTGGTCAGTTGGAAAGGCCATGGATGGACAGCCAGTCGATTGTTAAGCTATTGTATAGTGGTAAGTGTGTTGGTGAATCGACCCGGATGGGAGACAGAAGAAAAAGTGCAATGAGTCAGCAAAAGGAATGCCTGAAGAGAGAAAAGGTGGAGTTTGGCAGAGGCGAGAAGAAAAAGTGCTATAACAGGAGGTGTAATGGTGCGGTTTTGTGAGGAGGTAGGTTGTAGGCCCCACCTGGGCCAACGGAAAATGAAACCCCACATGACGAGACGTCATAGTTGAGGGTCAATCGCGGTCCAGTCGGAAGCTCTAGGGTGGATTTTTTGGACTGCGACGAGCTCTTTAGGGGATAAAGGAGGCGGTAAGGCTGGGCCTTTCTTTTCTACTTGCTTCCATATTCTTCTACTTTTTTATTTCCGGTGTAGCATGTGACGCACCTTTCCTCCAGTCTTGGGGAGATTAGATGGGTGGGTGATGATGATGATGGATGATGGAGTGATGAGATGATGATGATGAGATTCATGATGATGATGATGATTGATGATTGATGATTAGATGATGATGATGATTGATTGATGATGATAATAACATACTAATATATATTATATACTATATATTATTAATATATAAGTAATATTATATATATATTAATATATATATACTATATATATATATATATATTATATATATATTACTTAATATATATATGCAAGTTTCCATAAAGTACTTGACTTGTACTTGTACTTATACCATGTACTTGTACTTGTACTTGTACTTGAACAAATTCTGGAGCTTGTACTTGTACGTGAACAATTCTAGAGTACTTGTACTTGTACTGGTATTTGAAAAAATGTACTTGAACCCAACCCTGAATATATATATATATTATATACTATATAATATTATATTATATATTATATATATATATTATACTATAATATATATATATATATATATATATATATACTTACATTATATATATATATATACTATATAGATATATAGTATATATGATTAAATATATATATATAATATATAATATATATATATATATATATATTATATATATATATATATATATATAGATATATATATATATATATATATATATATATATATATATATATTATATATATATATAGATATATATATATATATATATATATATATATATATATATATATATATTTATAATATAGTATATATATATTTATATATATATATATTTAGAGATATATAATATATATATATAATATATATAGTATATATATGATATAATATATATATATATATATATATATAAAATTTTGTATTTTAAATATTATATATAATATATATATATATATAGTATTATAATATATATATATATATATATATATATATTATAAATATATATATATAAATATATATATATATATAGTACTATTATATATATATATATATATATATATATATATACTATAATATATATATATATATTATATATATATAATATAATACTATATATAATATAATATATATGCTATAATAATTTAAATGGAAAAAATCACGAATGAAAAATATTTTTTTTAAACCCCCCCTACCCCCCAAAAAAATGCTATAATTCTATCTATAATTTTCTCAAAAATAATGTTAGCTACATTGAGATAATATTTAAGCTTATAGGAAAAAAATTATAATTTTCTTTTTTGTCTTCGATTTTATTTAAGTTGAAATATACTTTAAAATATGATTCATACAAATAAAATTTACTTTCAATATTTCCTCGGTTAACATTTTTAGTTTTGGGTAAAAAAAAAATAAGATTAGGCAATTTTTTTTTATAAAAAAATAGCTAATTGTACTTCTTCTATGTTCAAGCTATTTTTTCATTATTTTTTTTTTTAAAGCTGTGTACGTTAAGTATTTCAGTGAAATCCTTTTGCATGAAGAATCTTATGTGGTTCAGTGTAAATTCAGTATTAAAATTTGTTGATTAAAAGGGTTACTCACGTTTTGGAAAGGAATTACACAAAATTTAGTCGACATTTTGTAACTATTTATGGTGAGCAATATTGTAGAACAAGCTTATCCAAAACTCCCTCTTAAAAAGCCTTCCCACTCAAATTTAGGGTTTTTGAGTTGTGTCATTAAGCAAAGCAGCGAATTATCTTCTCCAAAAATTGAACGACGTCCATAAATTAAAACAATATTTATTTATTTTTAGAAAAAAGTTATAAACTGACAAAGGCCTAATAATGATAAATTTAAGATGGAAGTTATATGACTTCTCCTAATATTCTTTTTAATTTTATTTTTAATTTCTGACCTAACCTAATCTAGATTAGAGAAATTTAGTTTCCAACACGTTTAACACAAATTAAAAGGTTTCTTTTTCTTTTGAAATAAATTAGTATCACATATTTTTGTGAGGGAGAATAATTTATATGTCAACATTTAAAGAAAAA
>JABUQX010052853.1:35000-43925 GCA_015478945.1 Trachelipus rathkii
AAAAACACCAATAAAAAAAAATATAAACATTATTAATCTAAGAATTTTAAAATAATAAAAAAATATATCAATGACATTTTTCACCTACAGATATTCATTCTATCAACTGAGTGAAATAGGAAAAAATAACCCAAATTATAAAGCGGAAGCCATTTTTGATTATAGAGGAAAAACTGAATTTGTTATAGAAGGATTGTGCCGAAGATTATCTCCTTGGTTACGCATTTTTACATATTTAAACTTAATTTTGTCGAAAAAAGTGTTTACATGCGAATCATATTGTGAAGTTATTAGAGTGTTTTCAATTCGCTGTAAGATTAGAAGTTTTAAAAATTTTATAGTTTCTCTTGAGGGTTGTGGGTTTTAACCTGTTGCGTATTCTTACGAAAAAGCTTAAATATTGTAACGTAACGACGGAGAAAATCCGCAATGTTCACAGAATTTTGTGACAATTATTGCAGGTTCAAACAATTAGCAAGTAATGTTTTTTAAAACACGTTTCTTTTTCCCCTCGATGTAATTAATTAATCCTAGTTGGGGGCTTCATATTGCTTAGGTTAGGTCCTCTGGGGTTTCCATCCATTTAGGGTTAGGGCGTACTTGGGGCTTCACATAATCCATTAGGTTACGCGCTACTTGTGGCTGATTAAGTCAGGCTAGGATACATAGTTTTTGTTAGGTAGCACACAGATTTACATATAATATATATATAGTAATATATATATATATATATATTATATATAATTATATATATATATATTATATAATATATATATATATATATATATATATATATATATATATTATATTATAGTATAGATAGTCGTTTGACTGATGTTTTTTGAAGAATATGTGGATCGCTGGTTCAGCTTACCATACCCGTACATATATATAGTAGCAGAAATTTTTTTACATATATGAATATATATATATAATATATAATATATTATATATTTATTTTTATATAATATATATATAATATTTATATATATATATATTACATATATATATATATATATATATATATATATATATATATATATTAATATATCTTATATAATTGCGATTAAAATTCTTTATTTAACATCTATATATATATATATATATATTACTATATTATATATATATATATATATATAATAATATAATTATAATATATATATATATATATATATATATATATTATATTATATAAATATATTAAAATTGACGTAATTTTGAAATCGAAAACTTACTTGCAATCTGATTTGGATATCTATATTACCTCACGACTTCAACCATGACACTTTAGTGACAAACTTACATCATGCGTTTTATTTTGTCTTGTTTTAGAGAGCGGACTCACAACGAGGGTATATGCCGTCCTTCCAGGCAGACAAAATACTGCCTCAGGCTATCACGACCTCAAGGAAAGTGAACCACCTGCGACGAGAGCCCGTGATACTCTTTATATCATCGTAATATTATTTTTTTTTTAACTATGTAACTATTATCTATAATCTTGGTTTTTGACAGCATTTTTTTAAATGACGTAAACCTGTTTATTATTTAACAATTTTTGTAAAATTGTTCTATAGCATACATGATACAACCCATACTTATTTTTTTATTTTCTATTTTAATTTATTTTAATTATAAAAGGTTACCACTTAAATAATTTTAATTCATTATATATATAATATAATATATTAGTATATAATATATATATTTATATATATATTTTTTTTATTTATATATATATATATATATATATATATATATATATATATATACATATAAAGATATAGTATATATTTGTTATACATTCCTAAAAAATTTCATCACTTTCATATCATTATTAAATAACTTAAAAACTAAAATATGATTTCCCTCTAACAACAAGAAAATTATACATTTTTCATAAATTTCTTCCCACAATCAATTAGAATCATCAAGATATGAATAACTAATTTTAAAGAAGACCCTAAATGTGTTTCTCTCTCACGCTTCACTGTACTGCTCCATGATTTGTTTCCGTAAGTTTAGCATTTTTTCATTCCGGGAATAATTCATTTGGCTTAATTTGTTGCTGCGTCAATTATAAATTTATTTCGGAAAGGCAGGGTCAAAAAATACCGAAGCATCGTAGTTGACTTAGCAAAATTATTATTCACTTTGGCTGCTTGGATGCAAATTAAATATAAATTTGAATTTATTGATGAATTTAAAGAAATGTTGAAGAAGAAAGAATTGTCGACACTTTTTAATTCTCAAATCCCAGCGTACTAACACTCCAAATTTTTCTTTTATTAATTTTTCCTCTAAGGCTAAGCATATAATGCAGACAACCTGAATATATATATTTTTTATTATATATATATATATATATATAAATATATAATATATATATATATATATTATATATATATATTATATATATATATATATATATATTAATGTTGCTAAAATTAAACAACTAAATAGATACAAACTAAGTAGAATCTAAATAACAGGAGGGCCTAAAGAGAAATGCCTTGTCCTCTCGGAGTCAATGGATGGTGTATTTGTCCATGACGATCGAAATAATTTCAATTCTTGCCTGCTTGTGTTGAGGTTCGATCCCAGGGAGGGCAAAGTTATCTTAGATCTTACTTACTTTGCATATATATATATATAATATATATATATATATATATTATATACTATATATAATATATATTATATATATTATAATATATATTATATATATTATATATATAGAATATATTATATATATATATATATATATAATATATATATATATATATATAGTATATATATATATAATATCATATATATAATATATTACTATATATATATATTACTATATTACTATGTGTGTGGTGTGTGTGTGTAGTATGTCAGTACGTGTGTGTTAACAAACCCCTTCAGTCGGTTAAATAATTATAATGTAAGTGTAAAAGATCAAAAATATCAGGAAAATTTCATCTTTAGTTTTAAACACAATTAAACCTTAAATCTAACCAAATCTTTTGTCAGATCAGTTGTTTGCGTTTCTTTGTTTCCTTAAAAAAGAATTAAACCTTTATAAAAGATATCTCGCGTAAGATTTTTAAGCACAGATAAGATCACGTAAAATAGTAATAATTTATATTATGCGCTTTGAGTAGTGATACATTTTGTGTCTTTTCTAAACTTATAACTGAACAACGGCATGAAATGAGCTACAACAATCGATAATGATGATGATGATGATGATGATGATGATGATGATGATGATGATGATGATGACTTTTGTGATGATTGATGAGGAATTAAATGTAAAAACTACGGATAATTACAGTCAAAGATTTTGAAACAAAGCTTTAAATTTAAAGCATCAGATATACAGGAGCTTTAAGCGCCGCGTTCCTTTAGTACAATATTCCATCTATACTCAATCTATTAAACTGGCGGATTCTCAGCATCAGAAACGCCGCTTTTTTTAACCTCTCGTGAAAGAGGGACCTAAATATAATATTTGTATATAAATAAATACCTGCCTTAAATTATATATATTTAATTGGAAAGTTGATTGAATTTTTGGGTTGTAATTTTTTTTAATTAAAAATCATTTTTAAATTGGATATTTTATTTACTTTCAACAAGAGTTTAAAACAATAAAACAGCTTACTCCTCTTGTTTTCTTTATCAATATATATATATATATATATATATGTATATACTTACATATACATATATATAATTTATATATATATATATATTATATTATATATATATTATATATAGTATAATAGTATATATTATATATATATATTTATAATATTATATATATGTAATATAATATATATATTTTAATATAATTAATAACAAAAATAATATATATATATTTATATATATATATATATATATATATATATATATATATATATATATATATATATATATATATATATATATATATATATATATATTATATATATATATATATAATATTATATATATATATATTATATATATATATATAAGGGAGGTATAAGTATTTATATTATGAGTATATATATATATAGTATATTTATTATATATATATATATATTATATATATATATATATATATAATATTATATATATAATATATAATATATATTTATATATATATATATATACTATATATAATACTATATATATCTTGTTATTCTCGATACAGTTATTTTTGGTGTAATTTAAATTCTTTTTTTTTTTGATTTTGTTGAAGAAAATTAGGTAAATAACAATGTTTCCGATAGGAATAATTATATGGATCTTTCCTTTTAAGGTCTTTTCCATTGTATATTTTGTTAAAAATTAATTAAATGTATTATATATAGTATATATATAGATAGATTATAAAAATATTATAGTATGATCTATAATATAATATATATAATAGTATATATAAAGTATATATATATATTATATAAATATTATAAATAATATTAATATATATATGCTATATATATATATGATATATATATATATATATATATATATATATATAGTATAGTCTATATATATATATATATTATATATATATATATATATTATATATATAAATATAATATATATATTATATTATATATATATATAAATATATAATATAGTATATATATATATATATATATATATATATATATATATATATATATATATATTAAGTATATATTATATATATATATATATATATATAAGTATATTATATATATTGTCAGCGTTCGCTTATGCAGGTATTTTGGGTAGAAAAGCAACGTTCTGGGTCGGAATCTGTCTTAAAAAAAAAAAAAATACATATAAAAATATATATTGAAAACAAATTAATAATAATAACAATCAATAATAATAATAAAAATAAATTAATAACAATAAGTACATAACAACAACGAATTATGATTATAATATGTAAAATGTTAATGTTACGCAATAAAATCCATGCTCTATTACAATTTTTTTCTTATTAAGGGGTAACTATTATAAAATATTAAAGAAATTTCTGCGTAGGATTCATTTATATAAATCAATAAATGTTTTATTGATTTTTTCTATTCTAAATAAACATATTACATATTAAAGATTATAAAGCACTGAATGTTTTTCATTAAATATCGAAATGCACTGGAACACGAAATAAAATATTATCACGAAATCAAAAATGGTATAATTGAACTAGGTCTAGAAAAATGATGCACAATGGCTTACCCCATTTACAATCGAGAAAATGCGTTTTGTAGAAGAATTTTACAGCAACAAGTAAATCCAAAATAAACAGCGTTGAATAGGTAATCACTTGGAAATGTGTTGGCACAATGTTTTCGGTAAACAAAACGTATTTCATAAATATAGGAAGCGAAGTTCAAATTGCTTGCGATCAGAAAATGGCGGAATCGCTGAAGTGAAATGATAACAAGATTTTGATCACGTGTGAGGTTGCGCAATATTCAAATGAAAAAGAAGAAAACGAAAGGTGACATGGCTCCCCTACGAACAATGGAGTGTCGTGAGGAATTAAGGTGTAAATCGTACAACCGGGCGTAGTGATCGTCCATAACGCGACTTGGAACGAGGTTGACAAGGCGGTGAAGTTTGAGTCCGAATAGGTTCCGGAGTCGGAGGAGAAGTCTGTATTGGAGCAGGAGGCGGAGATATCTGCATTGGAGCAGGAGGCGGAGATATCGTAGCGTGGGGCGCTGAAGTAGCTGGCAAAGGAGTGACAATAGTTGAAGGAGTCGGCAGAAGTTCAGGATCGGGTGGAGAACAAGTTGATGTGAAAGGCAAAATGGGCATAAAGTCGGTAATATCTTGCGAAGTAGAGGTAGAGGGAACAGGTGCAGGAAGTGGAGAAAGAGTGGTGGAAGAAGCGGGATCATGGTCGAAATAAGCCGGTTTGATCCTATCCACTGAGATATTTTCCACTTTGCTCCCCTTCTGTAAAGTGAAGTACTTTCGGTAGCGTTTTAATACGAGGAAAGGTCCGTCATAGCGGGCTTGCAACGGACTACGGTGTGAGTCGTGCCGAATTAATACGTGAGAACATGTGTCCAAATCCGCAGGCATGTAGGTTGGACGAGGAGAATGACGTGGCAAAGATGGTTTCCATGCCTCGGTACACTGGCGGAGGCGGGCCAGGAAGGTGTGCTGGTTCGTAGGTTTTGGAGAAGGAAGTATAAACTCACCAGGTATTCGTATGGTAGAACCGTAAACGAGCTCAGCAGCCGAGCATTTTAGGTCTTCTTTGTATGAAGTTCTGATACCGAGGAGGACGAGAGGAAGAGTTTCGGACCAATTGTCTGGTGTTCCGTGGGCCATAAGAGAAGCTTTTAGCTGCCGGTGAAACCTCTCTATGATGCCCTGAGCAATTGGGTGATACGAGCAGGAGCGAAGACGCTTAGAGCCGATTAAAGTCATAAGGTCTTTCCAGAGGTGAGACTCAAACTGTCTACCCTGGTCTGTGGACACGGTCGAAGGTGTGCCAAATCTGGCTATCCAGTTGTACAAAAATGCATGGGCAATTGTTTCGCTGGAAGTATCCTGCAAGGGAATGGCTTCTACCCATCGAGTGTATCGGTCGATGCATGTTAAAATGTGTGTGAAACCATTTGAGGGAGGTAACGGGCCGACTATATCAATATGCACTTGGTCAAAGCGCTCACCAGGGGGAAGAAATTGCTGAAGAGGTGCGATAGTGTGCCTGTGCACTTTGGATCGTTGGCAGTTGAGACACTGCGTTGTCCACTGTTTAACATCTTTTAGTAGGGACGGCCAGACGAAATGTTTGCCTATTTTAATTTGACTACCTTTTACCCCTGGGTGCGACACATCATGAATGGTGTGAAATACCTTTCTGCGCATGGGGGTTGGTACAACTGGACGAGGGTGTGCGGAAGAGACGTCGCATAACAGAGGCGGAAAACCAAAAATTTCTACAATTTGAATGTCGTAAGAAGAAGCAGGAGGGAAAACAATCTCTTCGAGTTGCTGCAGGCGAGCCATTTCGACGAAATCGATGTCAGGTAAAGGAGAAATGGCGTTAATTCTGGATAGAGCGTCGGCAGGAATGTTGTCTATACCTTTTATATGGCGAATATCAGTGGTGAATTGTGCAATAAATTCAAGGTGGCGGGCTTCACGAGGGGACTGTTTAACAGTGGAAGCTGTAATGGCATGCGTGATGGGTAAATGATCGGTTATGACATGGAATTCCCGACCTTCTATGAAATAACGGAAGTGCTTAATAGCTAGATAGATTGCGAGAAGTTCCCTACCAAATGCACTGTACCTTGTTTCAGGCGGCTGGAACTTTTTAGAAAAGAAGGCTAATGGACGCCATTCGTTATTGATGAACTGTTGCAGCACAGCTCCAGCTGCAAAATCTGAGGCGTCTGTGTTGATCCTAGTCGGGGCTGTGTCGGATGGAAATATGAGTAATACAGAAGAAGCAAGAGCTTCCTTGATGGAGGTGAAGGCATTAGTTGCTTCGTCGTTCCAATCGACAGTGACAGAAGCAGCAGATCCTTTACGTGGTCTTTTAAGAAGTGCGTTAAGAGGAAGGAGAATTTTGGCGGCAGATGGGATGAAGCGATGGTAAAAATTCACCATGCCTAAGAAACGACGAAGTTGACGCTGTTTGACGGGTTTCGGAAAGTCACGAATCGCTGCTACACGATCCTCAGGAGGACGAATGCCGTTGGCAGAGATTGTATGTCCGAGAAGGTTAGAGATGAAACTCCAAATTCACATTTGGAAGAGTTGATGCATAGACCAAATTCACTTAGTCTGGTTAAAACTTGCCTGAGATGTGATGTGTGTTCTTCTGGAGAAGCACTGGCAATCAATAAGTCGTCTATGTAGGCGAAGACGAAAGGTAAACCGCGTAATACTGAGTCTAGAAGACGTTGAAATGATTGACTTGCATTTCTTAAACCGAATGGCGTGCGAAGAAATTCGTAAAGACCGAAGGGAGTGATAATGGCAGTCTTATGGATGTCGTCAGGATTCACGGGAATCTGGAAAAAGGCGGAAATTAAGTCGATCTTTGTGAAGATAGTACAACCAGAGAGGTGGGATGTGAAGTCTTGTAAATGAGGCACATTATAACGGTCCGGGCGGGTGATCGCATTTAGGCAGCGATAGTCGCCGGTGGGGCGGTAGTCTCCATTAGGTTTGAGTACCATGTGCAAGGGGGAGGCGTAGTCGGACTTTGAAGGTCGAATGATGCCCTTCTCTAAGAGATATTCAAACTCTCACTTTGCCGCTTTGAAGTTTGTCCGGTGCACGACTCGCGCGTGAGAGAATGTAGGTCTGCCGTAAAGTTTTCAATGTGATGACGACATGTTTTCACTGAGGAAACTTGAGACTTGGAGAAAGAAGTTCACGGAAAATCGTATAATTAATAATGATTTAAAAATATTATTGATTGGAGAAAGATGTTTATGCACTGTGGATGCAGATGTACGGATACAAGCGGATGAGAAGTGTGTTTCAAAATCAATGATGCGGCTGTGATTCATGTCAACAAGAAGGTTGAAGTGTGACAGAAAATCGGCACCTATTATTGGTAAAGTGACATCGGCTATCGTGAAGTCCCATATAAAGTCACGACGGAACGAGAGTGTTAAATGGAGCCGTTTAGTACCATAAGTGTTTGATGGTATTACCGTTTGGAAGCGCGTAAAGGCCGATTGCTCTGGAGCAAGAGGTTTCTGCGAGAATGGAACGTGTTTAGCTGCAGAAATTGAAGCTCCTCACTCTAACGAGATAGATAGTTTGGGCGTGGAGGATCGTAAACACCAAGTAGGTTTGACGCTTTTGAGACCACCCCGAGCGTATTTACGGAGTGTGTTGGAGTTTAAATCTCGAAGCAACCCAGGCTTTAGACAGGAACGTGTTTTGGTCTCCAAAACGTTGAATGGTTTC
>JABUQX010052854.1:0-2500 GCA_015478945.1 Trachelipus rathkii
TAATATAGTGTGATCTTTGTCGTACTTGGTTAGTACTATTTGTACTTGAGATCTCGTTTAGGTACTGGATGTTCAACAGTAATTTGTCGCTAGCGACTTCGGCCTTAGTCTGATCGTACTTGTAGAGACTGTTCAACAATCTTGCTAAGAGGTACTAATAAACAACGTTCTGCTAAGCTTTGCTCTGCTGTCGTATCTACCGTGCTTAATCAAATACAGTGGTCGATGTGGTATCTTTGTTCGTGGTATGCTTGCTTGTAATGTCTGGTTAATGTTATCTCTGTGTGAATTGTTTGTAATTATAATGTTATAATTATAATTATAATTATAATTTATATTAATTGATTAATATAATATTTATAATCTATAATTATAATAATAATAATAATAATAATAATAATAATAATAATAATAATAATAATAGTAATAATAATAATAATTAATAATAATAATAATATAATAATAATAATAATAATAATAATAATAATATAATAATAATAATAATAATAATAATAAAAATAATAATAATTATAATAATAAATTTATTAAGTTAAAAAATATTTTTAGCGTTTGTAATTAATTAAGCTATCATTTGCTAATAAAAATATTTAAAAATTTATCCCAAGTTAATTTAATTTAAAAGCCGGACTTTAAAGGACTTTAGCTTTTCAATCCAGTTTGATTAATAGGCAAAAGATAAGTGGCTATTGATACATCATTACTATTACTATTACTTGTACTATTACTATTACTTGTACTTGTACTATTACTTGTACTTGTACTATTACTTGTACTTGTACTATTACTTGTACTATTACTTGTACTATTACTATTACTTGTACTTGTACTTTTATTTGTACCATTACTTGTAGACTTGTACTATTACTTGTACTTTTACTTGTACTACGACTTGTACTATTACTTGTTCTATTACTTGTAGTACTTGTAGTACTTGTACTTGTAGTACTTGTAGTACTTGTAGTACTTGTAGTACTTGTAGTACTTGTAGGACTTTTAGGACTTGTAGGGCTTGTAGTACTTGTAGTACTTGTAGTACTTGTAGTGCTTGTAGTACTAGTAGTACTTGTAGTACTTGTAGTACTTGTAGTACTTGTAGGGCTTGTAGGACTTGTAGACTTGTAGGACTTGTAGATTTAGGATAGTGTAGTACTTGTAGACTTTAGTACCTTGTAGTCCTTATTGTACTTGTTGTACTTGTTGTAATTCTTTCATTTTTGTAACTGTTGTAATTGTTGTAATTATAAATATAATTATAATTATAACAATAACAATAACAAAAACAATAACAATAAAAATAATAATAATAATAATAATAATAATAATAATAATAATAATAATAATAATAATAATAATAATAATAATAATAATAATTAATAATTTATAAAAATAATAAAAATTGTGATTACAAATGAAAATACTCATAATAATATTTAACTTAAATTTATTAAGTTTAAAAAATTAATTTAAGCGTGTAATTAATTAAGCTATCATTTGCTAATAAAATATTTTAAAATTTTATCCCAAGGTAATTAAATTTAATAGCAGGACTTTAAAGCACTTTAGCTTTTCAATCCAGTTTGATTAATAGGCAAAAAATAAGTGGCTTTGATACAATCATACATAGATGAAAGGTACAATAAGATTACTATTACTATGACTATTACTATTACTAACTACTATTACTATTACTTGTACTTGTACTTATTACTATCACTTGTACTATTACTTGTACTATTACTTTGTACTATTGACTGTGTTACTATTACTATACTATTACTATACTATGTCACTTGTACTGTACTTGTACTTGTAACTTTGTACTTTGTACTTGTACTGTACATTACTTTGGTACTTTGTACTGTACTATTACTTGTACTATACTGTGTACTTGTACTATTACTTGAACTTGTACTATTGCAGTTTCTAAAACCTGTGTACTTGTACTTGTACTTGTTACTTGTACTTGTTACTTGTAGTACTTGTAATACTTGTAGTACTTGTAGCACTTGTAGAACTTGTAGTACGTGTAGTACTTGTAGTACTTGTCAGTACTTTTAGAACTTGTTGTAGCACTGTAGGTACTTGTAGGACTTGTAGGACTGTAAGGACTTGTAGGACTCTGTCAGTACTTGTAGTACTATGTAGGAGTGTGTAGACTTGTAGACTTGTAGAACTTGAAGACTTGTAGGTTGCTTGTAGTACTTGTGACGTACTGTAAGTACTTGTTCTACTATGTTGTGGAATTGTGGTATTGTTGTAATTGTCTGTAATTGTTGTAAATTTATAATTATAATTATAATTGATCATTATTAATTATTTAATTTAATTATAATTATAATAATAAATAATAATACAAAAATAATAAATAATAATAATAATAATAATAATAATAATAATAATAAATTAATAATAATTAATTAATAATAATAATAATAATAAAAATGAATTTAGATAATAATAATAATAATAATAATAATAA
>JABUQX010052854.1:7500-27500 GCA_015478945.1 Trachelipus rathkii
CGTTTTAACTCGTTGTAAGGTACTAAACGACATTTCAATTGTACAAGTAGTTGGTGGAAATGTGAGAATTAATTTAAATGCTTGTGGAACTGCTGGGAAAATGTGCAATGAATTTGGAGTAATGTACTGTAACATATTTTCATCTATTTGTTCCTTATCTGATTCTTTCCAGAATTTAAACGAAGATTCTGCTTCATCCATTAGGATGTCCATGTGATATTCATTTATAATTTTTATTTAAATATTTTGATTTGGTTAATTTTCTTTTTATAACTGGGCGCAAAATGTAAAGAAAGGTAGATGTTATATTGTGTTCCGAAAATCTGATACTCAGAAATGAAACGAGAGAAACAAGGTAAGGTATAAATAGTAAAACTCTGAAGCAATCCTCAGCAGAACTTTGATGAAAATTCTACCAATTCTAGACCATCTTGATATGATAGGAACTTAATTCTACGCCAGGACTCTCAACTCCCACTCATCCATGTCATAGCTCCTTACAGGAACACACAGTACATCGTCTAAAATCCTCACCCTCTTCTGTAGCACTCTACTATGGCAAAATCTTTAGAACCATACCCCTCCCCAATTAACACTCCTCTATAAAAACATTTTCATACATATTTCACGCAACGATACCTCAACAACCACCCACCAAGTAGAATCATAAACTACCACCCTTCTGAAGTATCCCCTAAACAAGGCACACTGCCACGAAAGATGCAATTAACATCCGGGCATCATCGGGGTCTTTAAGAATACAAACATAGATTTCTACCTCAAGAAACTCCATCTCTGCAGAAGATGTTTAACAGATTAACAGAGCCCGAAACTGTTTGAACACCAATATGGAGGGTGCTCATTCACGCTTCCTACAAGAATCATCTGGCTCCACCCGGTGGAGGTTGCTAGGTTTCTAGAAATATATACATATATGTCGTTTTAACCGTGTGATCTTAAAGAAAATTCCATTGAGGAAGGTTCTAGTGAGGTTGAAAATCTAGTTTGGTGGACCATGGCTCTCCCTTACCCCACCATAACGGCTCCCATATTATATATATATATATATATATATATATATATATATATATATATAGAATATCTATAAATATATATATTAATATATATATATATATATAATATATATATATATATATTAATATAGTATATATATACCGTAATATATATAACTATATAATATATATTATAATATATATTATATATATATATTATATAATTATTATTTATTTATAGTCTGTATATATATATACTATATATATATATTATGGTTATTAATATATATAATATATATATATTATTAAATATATATATATATAGTATATATAATATATATATTTATGTATTAGATATAGTATATTAATTATATATATATTATATTATATATATTAATTATATATTATATGTATATAATATATATATTTTATATATATAGTTATTTATGTATATTATGGTTTTTAATATATATATTATCTTAGGCAATTTATTGGTTTATATATATATTAGTTATTAATAAGGTTGTGATATTTATGTTATTATGGTATTTATTATTATATATATTTTAGTTGGGGTAGTGTAGTTGATATGGTTTATTATATATATATATATTATATATTAACTGTTATATATATATATATATATTATTATTATATATAGTAGTTATTATTATATTATTAATATATATATATTATATATAGTTTATATTTCTGTAGATTGTATAGTATGTAGGGTTATATATATAATGATACTGTATTATATAATATAATATATATGTATTTATATATATAATATATATATAGTAGTTATATATATTATATAGTAACTCTATAATTATAGTAGTATTATAATGTAATGAAAAAAAGTAAAAAGTATTGATATATATATAATATTTAATATATGTATATATATATTAATATTGTGATTATAGTTATTAGTGTATATGTGGAGTGTTAGTAACTAGGTATGATTATTATATGGTATTTATTTAGTATATATATTAAATAGTATATATATATATATATTATATTATATAATATTTATATTATATATATACATATAATATATATATTGATAGTATATTTAATTATATTATATATAATATGTATATATTATATATTTTTATTATTATATTATATATTATATATATAGTATATATTATACTATTATATATATTATTATTTATATATCGTGCATGTATAGGTAATTTGTGATATACTCGTTATAATATATTACTGTTGTGGTTTATAATAGTATATATTTTGGTGTGTTTATCATGTGGTACATATTGTATGTGTGAATATGATTATAGTTTTTATTGTTCTATGGTGGATATTATTGATTATTTTATTTGTATTTCGGGTTTATTTATAGGTTTATTAGGATGTATATAATAATTATATTATATATATATTATTATATATAGGAATAATAGGGAAGCTCTATACCAAATGTCAACAACTGGTTTAATATATATATTATTTATTATATAGTTTATATTTTAATGTTTTTAGGTATTTATATGTTTTATGTATGTTATATTTTTAGTTGATAGGTAGTGTTGGGTTTATTAGTTATATAGTATTTTATGATATATTTTTATTATATAATTTGATAGTTTTTGTATTAGGTTATATTATTGGTATAGTTATATGTATTTTTGTTATTTGTGTATTATAGGTTTCTTATGTAGTGTAGTATATTGGGTTATATGTATATTAGTATATTATTAGTATTTCTATTAGGGATATGATATTATATTAGTAATTGTGGTTATATATTGTATATACTTATATAGGTATATTATTATCATTATAGTATTACGCGTATATTATACTATACCGTGTATATTTATGTTGGTTGTATATATACCGTTTAATATATGATAATATTCTACTCGCATTATTATATTAGTATAGCAATATATGTATATATAATATGTATTTATATATATATTATATATATATATATTTTGTTATATATAGTATATATATATATATAGTAGGTATATATATATATTATGAGTATATATATATTATAATATTATTATATGTATGTTATGATATTGATGAAGGTATGCAGCCAGTTTGACTTCTACACCTCTTTCGATATTGATAGTGTAATAGTAGTATTGGTTTTCCAAGCTGGTGTAATCTATAATCTTATATATTGTTGGGTTAAGCTCGATTATATCAGGGGTAAATTTCAAGTCCTAGGATGTATATATAGGGGTCGCCCCCGACGTCGACGTGAATTATTCGCTTACGCCCTTGTGGCGGTCTCCGAGAGAGCGAGATTAGGTTGCCTTAAGCGAACACGTTATTTGTATATGTTTTTTATTACGTCGAAGAATGTCCGTAAGGGATCACTTCTTGAGTTGTTTTTCAAGCCCTCCTGCGTTGTCCTTCATGCGTTCTGATGGTTCAGCTCTCGTGCATCTGCTCGCACTCTGGCACCGCACCGCACCGCACCGCAAACGCCAACCGCATTAAGCAAGAAATAGAGCAGTCAACATTAACCAAAGTTCCACACTTAAACACCAGTAAAGTAACTAACCAAGCATACAAATACGTAAGCTATTCTTACTTTTTAGTAGTTATTCTCTAATCATTAACAATTGTTAATTTTGTTTTGGTATTATTGAACATGGTTCAATATTTAAGTAAAATTGTTTATTCAAAACATTGTGGGAATTATCATAGCTGATTATACGAATAGTATTCTTCTTGACGTAATAGAGCATTTCCTAGCAATTCAATAAATCGTGCTAACATAGCGGTCTTTGTAACATGAGACTAAGAAAATGATGTACAAAGACAAACCTAACTTCACAAGCTTTACACATCGGAATAAACTGTTAAGCATCAGATAAAGTTCCATCGCTGTAACGATCAGTAAAGTATTACTAACATTGTATTGCAGAAACGTTAGTATTTTATTACCTTTTTCAAGCAATCGTCTAATCATTAACGTTAATCTTTTACGCTTGGACACAGTAACATTTACAAGAAAATATATCACAAATTGGGCAATTATATATACTGATTCAATACGGAAATACTCTAACGTAATAAAAAGTTTGCTAAATCAAGACAGAGAATAAACTTTTGCGTGTGCGTACCATGAACTAATAAAATAATGTACAGCGATAAACCTGTGTAACACAACTTACACACGAATAACTGTTAACATTAACAAAGTTCCACGCTTATCACCAGTAAAGTAGACTAACATTGTAAGCAAAAAAACGTAACTTATGTCTTACTTTTTCAACATATCTCTACATCTTAACGTTAATTCTGAACAGTAACATTTTAACAAAATAATTATCAGCAACATTGTGGTAGATTATCATACTAGATTCAGTATGAGTATACTCTAACGCTAACAAAGTTTTCGCATTAATAAAGTCAACATAACATTATCAGAACTAAGAATTTAATATACAACGACAAACCTAAGCACCTTTTAAGCAAGAATAACTGCTAACGATTAACAAGAGTTCCACTTAACACAGTAATAGGTAACTAACATGGTATGCGAAAGCTGTAACCGTATTCTTTACTGTTTTTTCAAACTATCTCTAACTGTATAACAATGTTAATTTATATAACATGGTAATAATTTAACTAAAATTATTCACAACACTGAGTCAATATCATTAACTGATCACGAATATACTCATACGTAATATATAAGTTTTCTCACGAGTCATGAAAGCAACATGTCGTATAAGCGATGAACTAAGGAATAATAAGGTACAAAGATTCCAATACCCTAGGTACACACGTTTACCGACGTAATTTAAACTTGTTAAACATTAACGAAGTTCGAGCATCTTATGAACTCACCGGTAATAGTTATACTAAGTTGGTAAATAATCATATAACTCCTCTCTGTGAATAGATTATCGATCAACAAGAGTTAGAGAGCGGTGACTTTGATTATCCGTATCAGTCATTTTGATAGGTAAATATAAGAGTATTCTACTGAAGAAAATGAAGGAGTGTTATTATAAATCCTTAAATTGTGTTAAGTGAGAGTTCTTCATTTTCAACATATCATGAAAAAGTAAAACAAGAATACGACGCATGACTTACGAACGAACCATATCAGTTCATAAGAGTATATATTCACTAACAACAACTAACAACAACAACAACAACAACACAACACACAACAAATAACCCAACAACAACAACATAGTACAAAAAATAAGTTCTTTATTATACTAACCATCCAATATATGCTAACGTAACATGTTTTCACATTAATAAAGCTAACCATAGCATTACCAGAACTAGGAATATAATGTACAATGAAAAAAAAAACCTAACACACCTTACGTCTAAATAAACAACTAACATTAAAGAAGTTCCATACTTAACAACAGTACAGGTACCTAGCACAGCGGAACAAACGTAACCTGATTCACACCTTTTTGCAAACAATCTCTGAACATATGCAAATGTTAACTTTAAGAATAGAAGAAATCATTTAGGTTCGCATTTCGAGTATCATTTCATTTTTAGGGTAGCACTATTAAGCATTTTTATTATATTCCAAGCAGCGAATCATTTATGCTAAACATAACAATGTCTTTCAATTAATAAAGCTAACATAGCATCATATGAATAAGAAAATAATGTACAACGACAAGAATCTGAACACAACTTAAACACGAATTAACTGTTAACATTTACAAAGTCCACACTAACATCTGGTTAAAGTAACTAACATTGCATCAAACGTAACTATTCATACTTTTTCAAGCATATCTCTAACATAACTTCGTCTACGACGAGTTACGTTATCCCTAAAAGGGGTACCAAGTTTGACAGAGATTACCATGTCTCAAACTTAGCCAGAAGGTGGGCGAGGACGCGAGCAATGCGGTGCGGGTTGTGGTGCCGGTGCGGTTGCGTGCGGTGCGGGCGGTGCGGGTGCGGTGCTTGTGCGGTGCGGTGCGTAGCGGTGTGGTGCGAGCAGTGCAGAGCGATGCGGCGATGAAGGACACGCAGAAGGCTTAAAAAACAACTCAGAAGTGATCCCTTCGCCGTTATGGTGGGGTAAGGGAGAGCCATGGTCCACCACCCTAGATTTTCAACCTCACTAGAACCTTCCTCAATGGAATTTTCTTTAAATTCACACCGCGATAAAAACGATATACTATGTATATAATACTATATATATATAATATATATATATATATATATATATATATAATAAAATAATATATAATTATATAATATAATATAATATATATATTTATTTATTTATTCTCTTTGGGCTCCCCTTATTTGAAGGGGGGGGGGGGTTCAAGCCATTTCTAGAAATTTAGCAACCTCCACCGGGCGGAGCCAGATGATTCCTTGTAGGAAGCGTGAATGGAGCACCTCAATATTAGGTGTTCAACAGTTTCAGGCTCTGTTAATCTGTTAAACATCTTCGGCAGAGATGGAGTTTCTTGAGGTAGAAAGCCATGTTTGTTTTCTTAAAGACCCCGATGATGCCCGGATCTTAATCTAGAAAGGGTAAATTGCATCTTTCGTGGCAGTGTGCCTTGTTTAGGGGATACTTCAGGAGGGTGGTAGTTTATGATTCTACCTGGTGGGCGGTTGTTGAGGTATCGTTGCGTGAAATATGTATGAAAATGTTTTTATAGAGGAGTGTTAATTGGGGAGGGGTATGGTTCTAAAGATTTTGCCATAGTAGAGTGCTACAGAAGAGGGTGAGGATTTTAGACGATGTACTGTGTGTTCCTGTAAGGAGCTATGACATGGATGAGTGGGAGTTGAGAGTCCTGGCGTAGAATTAAGTTCCTATCATATCAAGATGGTCTAGAATTGGTAGAATTTTCATCAAAGTTCTGCTGAGGATTGCTTCAGAGTTTTACTATTTATACCTTACCTTGTTTCTCTCGTTTCATTTCTGAGTATCAGATTTTCGGAACACAATATAACATCTACCTTTCTTTACATTTTGCGCCCAGTTATAAAAAGAAAATTAACCAAATCAAAATATTTAAATAAAAATTATAAATAAATATCACATGGACATCCTAATGGATGAAGCAGAATCTTCGTTTAAATTCTGGAAAGAATCAGATAAGGAACAAATAGATGAAAATATGTTACAGTACATTACTCCAAATTCATTGCACATTTTCCCAGCAGTTCCACAAGCATTCAAATTAATTCTCACACTTCAACCAACTACTTGTACAATTGAAATGTCGTTTAGTACCTTACAACGAGTTAAAAACGTGTCTAAGGTCAGCTACTGTATTTCCTATGAAAGAATTAATGGGCTATGCTTACCAAGCGTTTACAGGGAAAATGTTTCACGTCAAAAACATCAATTGATAGATGATATTGATATTATTGATATTGATGATATTGATATGAGAAAGAGAAAAGAAATATTAAATTCTTATTTTCAAACTAAAATGGAAACATTATTTAATATAAAAAGATTTCTTACCATCTATATTCATTTTGAAATAAAACTTTTCGTTAATTATGAAATATTTATAAATATTGGGCTTATGTGTGGAGTATCATTTTTTATTATTCAAACTTCGAATACACTATACGTATAATATATATATTAATTATTTATATATATATATATATATATATATATATATATATAATATATATATATATTTAATATATATAATTATTTATTATATAATATATATATATATATATATATATATTATATATATAATATATATTACTATATATATATTAATATATATATATATATATATATATATATTAATATATATATATATATAATATTATATATATATATACTATATATGTATATGATATAGGTTCTTTCCGTTAAAGCCCCACACATCGATATGTCGATTATTTTATTAAACTATCGATCCATATTATTTTATTTAATAAATATAATAAATTTCGTTTAATTATTATTGCATCGTCATTTTCTATTTTTCTTTTATCTTTTTATATTTTAATATTTTTTAAATTTTTTATTTTCAAAACAAATTTTGATCCTGGGTGGGGCCTTCGGCCCCCCCCCTTTATATCATTCCCCGCGTCCCCTGCTAAAGCTTCTCTCAAGGGTCCGAGGTGGATTTTTTTTTTTAAAAATAAAAATACTCCCAAAAATTATGCTAATAATAATTTGTACTTTTCTGGTTGACTAATATAATTTTTGGGAGTATTTTTTTTTTAAAAAAAAATCCACCGCGGACCCTCGAGTAAAAGAGAGAGGGACACCGGCTTAGCAGGTACCGGGGAGATATGGGAGGGGGATGGAAGCCCCACCCCGGAAAAATCAAAATTGTTTGAAATTTTTTTTTTTAAATTTTAAAATATAAAAAGACAAAAAAAATAAATAAATGAAAATGAACATCACATTTTTATATAAAAAAAAATTATTATATTTATTAAATAAAATAACAGGGATCGATAGGTTAATTAAATAATCGATATTATCGATGTGGGGCTTTAACCGAAAGAAACCTCATACTATATATATTATATATATATATATATATATATACTATATATATATATATATATATATATATATATAATATATATAGTATATATTATAATATATATATAACATATATATATATATTAAATCTTGATATTGGTCTGTTCAAAGGGAACCGTCATTTAATTATCTACAGGTCAACCAAAGAAGGAACCAAAGTCATGGAGATTTAATATATCCAATTATTTAGCGCATCGACGTTCCGCAGCTTTCTATGAAGACTCATCTTCATAAGTGGCATATGCACATTAAAGATCAGAATTAAATTAAAAAATAGTATTCAGTGTAAACCATGATATAGTAGTTAAAATAAGCAAATAATTGTAGGAGATGGATTTAATGTTAATATAAATAAAAATAAAAATAAATCTAAAATAAAAATAGAAGTAAGAACAAAAATATATAAAAAATAGAAAAAAAGGGAACCCAATAAAGTAAAATAAAAAATGACAATAAAAAAAAAAAAAATTAAAATTAAATATATAATATATAAATTGTAGTTAAAATAAATAAAACATTTATATATATATAATATATATTTATATATTAACTGTATAGATATTTATAAATATTTTAATTAATTATATATATATATATATAAGTATATATATTGTATATAATAACTATATACTATATATATACTTATATATATATTATACTATATAATATATATATATATATTATAAATATATATAGTATATATATATATTAAAATATATATATATATATATAGTATTATACCGTATATAATATATATATACTATATTATATATATATATATATATATATATATATATTTATATATATAAATATATATATATATATGTTACTATAATATAATTATATATTATGTTTATATTATATATATATAATAATATAGTATATAATATAATAATAAAATAATGAAAAAAATTCATAAATAAATAATAATTAATGAATCAATAATAAATAATAATAATAATAATAAATAATAATATAATAATAATAGTAATAATAAAAAGTCAACAAAGGAAAAAGTTAATAAATTATCTTTCATTTTTTATATTTGTACATTTTACTCAAAAACAGAAACTAAAGCTAAATGAAAAAGATGTAATTCTCAACAGAGTTCAGATTTAAATAAAATTATTGAATATTACCGATATTTATGAGAAAAACATTCGATTGATACCGAAGCTTAACAAAATTTCTTTTTTGTTGCTATCACAACCCCTACTACTTTCCGTTCCATATGAACCTGCATTGAAAATAGGAGTGAATAAGGACAATTTGGCTGCTGCTATAAAGAAATTTAGAGATATTTTAATTAAATGCTTGAAAATAATTGTAATGAGGTGTTGTGATGCATATTTTGTGAGATATGAATTTTGTATATGCATAGTGGGCCATTTAAAACATCATATGTGCATTCCAATATAGATGATATAGAACTACGATGAAGATTTATATCTCTAATTAGATAGAGTTATGAAAAATTCACAACATAGGACTTAGTAGTACAACAGAATTTCAAGCTCATTCTAATATTTTCTTAACATTATGCAATATTTATCCCGGAAAAAAAGCGAACGACTATTTTTATCATTTCTTATTGTCTCAGGGTAAAATCACAGAAATCAGGGAATGGAATTTTTGTACGCTAAATTTTCCTAATACGCTACTTCTGTAATATATATATATATAATATTAAATTAATATAATAATATATATATTTAAATATAAATATTATATATATATTTAATATATATTAATAATTATATATATATTATACTATATATATATATATATATATATATATATATTAATATATATATATATATATAATAATTAATAAATATAATATAATATATATATATATATAATATATATATAATATATAATATAATTAAATATATATTATCTATATAATATTAATATATATATAATTATTAATTAATATATGATATATATATTATATATATATATAACTATATAATATAATATATATAAATAATTAATATTTAATTATATAATATAATTTTGAAATATTGGGGGTTGAGTAAAATTTTGTACACAGATTTATATGGATGTTCATTTTCTTCCCATCTCTATATTATAAGCTCATATATATTAATGATATATATTTAATAATTATTAACTTTTAATGATGAATATATATATAT
This sequence comes from Trachelipus rathkii, assembly GCA_015478945.1. Taxonomy (NCBI): domain Eukaryota; kingdom Metazoa; phylum Arthropoda; class Malacostraca; order Isopoda; family Trachelipodidae; genus Trachelipus; species Trachelipus rathkii. The sequence continues at coordinate 18,216 of JABUQX010052854.1, forward strand.
ATATATATATTATATAATTATAATATTATTATATTATATAATATATTATAAAAATTATATACTATTATATATTATTAAATATAATATATTCTATATATATATTTATATAAATTAATTAATATATATATATCATATAATAGAATATTATAATAATAATTAATATATATATATTATATATTAAATTAATATATATAAATATACTATATAATTAATATATATATATATACACCTTAAGTAAAATACCCAATTAAGTATAATATTATATATAATTTTGGGTATAATTTGCCGGGAGCCGGAGCAAAGCCCTCTTATTTTATTTTTGACGCTTACCGATACTACCTCAGGGCTCTCTGGCTCCTAGGTATTAATTACTTAATTTCCCGTAGCTTCACTACTCACGATACTACTCTGAGGTATCTATACCGGCTCCGGTCACAGATTCCTCATAAAAATATTATTCGCTCATACCGGCTCCTGAGGCCTCCGGCTCCTATATCCCTCAATAAAAAATAGTTCTAGCCTCCTCTCAGAGGTCATTACCTGAGTGAGCTCTCGAGGCTACCTCGACAGCCCTGCTATTAATATGTATATATATATATTATATATATATATATATAAATATATATATATTAATAATATATATATTATATATTATAATATTATATAAATTAATAATTAATAATATATATATTAATATAAATATTAATATAATACTATAAATATATATATATATATATATATATATTATATATAATATCGTATATATATGTTAATACATAGTAAAGATATAAAAAATAAAATACTTTTTACTTATTGTAAAATATGCAATTTCTTAAGTGGAATATTAATATATATATATATATACTTATATATATACTATATATTATTATATATCTTAATAATATTTATATATATAAACTATTATAATGATGTATATACAAGATGTCATTATTTTATCAGAATCACAGCGAACTGGGTAAGCGGAAGTGATTAACGATTATAGATAAAATATCCCTCGGATATATTAAGTATAGTATAATATATATATATTATATATATATATATATTAATATATATATATTATATTAATAATAATATATATTAATATTAATTAGATTTTATTTATTTTAAATAATACTTATATTAATTATATATAATTAATATATAAATATATAATATATATATATAATATATATATTATATATAAAGGTATTATAATATATATATATATATAAATCTTGTCCCTTTAAAAAGGAAAGGATGTTAACCGTTATATATCGAACGAACGTTGTATGTTACGCTATTTACCTCACTGAGAATTATTTTTCGCGAAAAAAATTGTCTGTAAAACAATAACATTTTTTTTTTTTATTTAATTAAAGGAATATCACCAAGATTAAAATCTGAGCAAAGATTGTATTATGTATTATAATATAATTAAAAAAATATATATAATAATATAAGATAAAGAGTTAAACAGGAGTTACCTCTATATCGTTCTTCAGTATTGGGGATAACGACGGCTCGAGCCCTCTATAAAAAGTAAAAAATATAATAAAATATAATAATAAAAAAAATAAATATATATTATAGAATAAAAAAAAATATATATTTAAAATAAAAAATAAACATATATAATAAGTTATATCCATAAATTAAAAAGATAAGGTCAACTGTTGGTAATCTCCTTCTATAACTTTCATGGAATTGCACTAAGAAGTTAGTGTTCGGCGATTTCGATATCAGTGTCTTTTTATGTATTAACATTACTCTTTTAAAGATTAAAGTGGCCTATTATATTATATATGAATATATAATCAATATATAATATATTACCTAGTATAATATAAATAAATACTATAATATATAATAAATTAATAATATTAATAATAATATATATTATAATATTATATATATATATAATATATATATTAATAATATTATTAATATATATATATTATATTATATATATATAAATATTATATATCTCTATACAGCTTTACACTTGACATAATACATACTTAAATTTAAAATGTAACTCAAAATAATTAATTAGTACCGGGGAATATAAATAATATATGATTATAAAGAATATGATTAATATATAGTAATATTTAAACTACTACTTACATATTTTTTCCCCTAGGATAAAATATATGCGTTATTATATATATTATAACAATATATATATATATATATAATATATATATATATATATATATATAATATAATAATATATATATATTAATAATATTAATATTATTAATATTATTATATATATATATAATAATATGCCTATTATGTATTTTCAAAACAGGTTTTATTCACGGGCTCATTCTATCCACGGGCCGATAACGTCCATTTTATTCACGGGTCCGGGTACAGGGGACCCAACTCAATCGACACTACCTCAAACCCATCCATCTATTCCTCAACCTCCGAACCTTAATGAATAAATTAATTTTTAATAACGTCTTTATATACTTTTTGAACTTAGGGTCATTAAAGTGAGCAATTTTTTCTTGTCATTTTATGCATGATGGTTTAGTGTTTTTCTTCTCTTTCATCATTATATTTAGCTCAGACATTTGTTAATAAATAATACACTGTAAACGCTTTCTGCGTACATTTGTTGCTGCGTCTAAATAAGTATAAAACTCAGTTATAACACAATCAAGTAACGTGGTAATATAATAATCATAATATATCACATCCTTCCTGGAGGAAAACTTTTCACCAACTTGAAATAGAATCATTATTTTGCGGGATTCGGTAGCTCCTATCCGGTTAAGATCTTTCGAGTGCATGGGAGTTCCCCGCATGGCAAAGGGCCGCCCAGGTTCGAAATCCCTAAAAAGTCCCGGATTCCTAGGTAGAAATTGTTTACCTTACATAATAACTATTTCTCCTACCACCTAAGAAAGCAGCTATTGTTCCCTCTCCGTGTTCAGTGACTGGCTCTGGATAACCTCTTTAATACAATAAACTACTGTGAAACTGTATTAAACTTCCTCCAGTCTTAATATTTTTACTATTATATATTAGATTTCAGCAAAGCCGTTGGTTACCTGTAAGATTTCGTTTTTTTTTCCCTTATATATGGGTATCGTCGAATTAATAATAGACATGTATACGGATTGAAAGTTTTTCAATGCAACACAAGTCCAATTATCACGTTTAATCTTGTTCTAATATTGTTAGCAAAATTAAAACTTGCCTTTATAATAGGTATTAACCTATAAGTATAGTTGCAGAATAATAAATTATGATAAGGTCATTAATAATCTACACTAGAACTAAAGCGTATATAAATTAATTTAAGTACTCTTAAGTATTTAAAATTATCCAATATAATTATATCTTTCATCTTATATTAACCATCATCATCATTTTCATTATTTTGAAAGAATGGTCAAATTCTTTAACCTTTAAGCGTTATGAGATTTAAATTGATATTTAAATAAATATACGGAGAATACATAGAAGCTGTAGAAGTTGACTATATGCTTTGTGTTTAGGCATTAACATTAAAATCTCATCGTGAATCTGTTGACCACTATCCAAAATTATTAATGAACTGCAATAGATGATGAAAATAATCATTAGATAACCATCATCTACATATATACATGAGTATGAGTCGAGTCCCATGTCTCTCCATTAAAGTTTGCGTTTCAGATTCATTAACTATTAAAAGTATTTTTATTAAATTAAATTATATTCCATTCTAATTCAAAAATCTTGATACAAATAAAAAATTTTAATATACCAAGCTAGCAACATCCGAAAGGCAAGCGCGGATTCATTAAATGCGAAAGATCTTTTAATATTAGTGTGGATTATATAGCTCTATCCGCAGAATATATGTCATCCGCGGTGAATTAATACGGATATGTATACTACTTAATATATATATGTCATCACCTAAATATTAAACTATATATATATTAAATATAAATATATATATTATATATATATATATAAATATTTAATAAATAAATAATATATATATATATATATATATTATATATATTATTATATAATATATATATATATATATATATATATATATATATTAAATATATATATTATATATATAAATTAATATATATATTTATATATATATATATTATATATATTAAATATATAATATATATTATTAAATATAAATATATATATATATATATATATATTATATTAAAATATATATATAATATTTATATAATTATTAAATATATATATATATATATAATATATATAAATATAATATGAACCGTATATATATATATTATATTATAATAAATAATATATATATAATATATAATATAATATATATATATAATATATATATATATATAATATATATTATTATTAATTTATATTATATATACTATATTAATATTATAAAATATTTATATATATTATATTAATATATATATATATAATATATAATATTCGCTTTCACAGATGTTTTCTCAATCAGATGAATTGATTCGCTCTTTATAAGATGGTTTCTACTACATAATCAGGATGTTGATTCGCCTTCACAGTAAGGTCACTTTATCTATTGGATAGAGTTATCACGGGGTAACTCGAATGCAGGTAAGTTAAGTATCACGTTAATGCCTTATTACCTTAGTAATGGTAATAGCCTGATATGAGTCAGAGTATTTTGTGGTTCACATGGGCTCTAGGAAGTGAGACTAATAGCAAATTATGCCTTTATTATCCTATGGTGAGTAAGTCGCCTCTTAAGAAATATCATACAAAACTAAAGAAAACTTTATCTACTGATAGCTAAAGCAGAAATCAAAGCTTTAGTGATCTTAAAAGGACGTAACGCCTAAAGTGCGTAGGTACGTTTTCCGTGATTACTTGAGTAAATTTAAATTAGTAATGAATGTGCTCCGCTTTTAGGGAGCGATGTATAATATAATGTCCTTCCAAACTTATAATATTCACAGATGTGCTTTTATATGAACATATTGGAGAGTGAGTCTGGTAGATTAATAAAAAGTTGTTTATGTCTTCTTATAAGGAGAAACATGAGAAACATCGCACTCGCTACACAATCCTAGGTGATGTTAAAAGACTTGTACAGAGAGGAGTAATATAATATATCTTATTAGTCTCCAACATGGCTAATAAGATATGGATAAGTTCTGCCTAGTAGAGTTAGGATCCCTTTCTTGTGTTATACATTAGATAGACTTTTATATCAGAATTTTGAGAATGATTATTTGGACCAATTGTTTAAACAATAGAGGGCGATATCAATATTGCTATATGTTTTTTATATAGAAGCGTAATAACCGTTCATTATCTTATTATACTGGAGACTTGGAGGGGAATGTATTTTGATGAGGATAATGTGATCGAAAATTTGTTCCTTATTTCGAGCCTTTAGCTGTGAGTCACGAGAGAAAAATTATTTGCTGCTGAAAGGGTTAATTTGGTTTATATTATATAATAATGCTATTTATTATTTTTCACATTTTACATTTACTCGCTCAAATAAAGTTGATTTATCTAATTATTATGGTGAAAACCGGACGTCACTCAGAACCTTCTACTAGAAGCGAAGAGATTTTTTTAAAAGTTACAACATTTTTATATATTTCTTAGTGTAAAGGAACGATAAGCATTTGCACAAATCAAGGATGTATGATAATAAATAATATAAAATCCGAATTGTTAAATTTGGATCTATAAATGTAGATGATCATAAGTCCATCAAAATGTTTTGGAACTCGTGCAAATAAAGAATGTCATATAAAAATGATAAATATAATATATAAGGAAATACTGAAAATTTTATATTATAATTTAAATAATAAAAAAATATATTTAAGAAAAAGAAATATATTGTTATTAAAATAAGTTCAATAAACTCTTATAAATCTATATATAACTTAATTTATTAATAGAAAATATATAATTATAAACATAAAAATTGTCAATAATCTAATGATTAATATCTTTATAAAATAAGTTTTAAAATATGTGTAACTTTTACTTAACCTTAACTTAATTAATTCTTAACTTCTAAACTTTAACTTTAACTAAATTTTAACTTTTAAACTTATAACTTAAACTTATATATACAGTTGTAACTATTACACTTAAAACAAATTTTATCCCGCTAAAAAAACAGAAATAAATTTGTGAAACTGGAAAAATGTAAAGTTACTATAATAATAATAAGAAATGAACACTTTTGTTCCGATCCAAAAACACTGGCATATCATGTATACATAAGTAATCCGTATAAATTTTAAATAAAAACCAATAAAAAAATAATTCAGTCGTTAATTTACATATCTTTCCAATTATATAAATAAGATATAACAATAAAAGGTAATTGTATTTATGATTATTAGATTACTATAAGGCTCATTTGTCCTCGACCGTATCAACTAAAGGAAAATACATTAGCTTTCCTGGATGGTTAAGAGGCGCATATAGTCAAGTACTAGAAGCAATCATAGATACGGTGCTGTCTATTTAGGTATCTCATATAACGTAAATGATAAATATATGAAAGTTCATATATGAGTTATGAGTACATAAAAGAACCTCATGACATACTTTGCATATTTGAGAACCATCAACAAGCTATTCAATTTAATAATCATATCAACACTCCTTAACTTAATATACATATATAATATAATATATATATATATATAATATATAGTATAAATTAATATATATATAGTATATATAATAATATAAAATATATATAATATATATATAATATATATATAATATATATATAATAATATATATTATATATATATTATTAATATTATATAATATATATATATATATAATATATAATATATAAATATGATATATTTTAAACTAATATATATGGCCAGTCACATCCCGAAAGAGTTCAGGCAATGTTAAACTGAAAACACTATATACATGCTACAGAAAAATTATAAATAGCATTTTTGATTTTAGCAAGCAATATATTAAATCCATCGATGAAACTTATTAAAATAAAGAAAATAATAAATTTTATTTTTTATAATATTTATTTATAATAATCAACTTTAAATAAATATTAATATAAAATCTTACACCTGGAACTAAGTCCACGCTTACTGATTTTGACCTTGAAGCCCTGCATTACTTCATGAGAGGGCAAAAGCTGCCATAAATTACCATTTTATTTTACTAGTACTAATTGGAGAAATGTTATTTTTTTCTCTTTATATTATATTATCTCTATTATCTTAGTGAAGGAAGTTTTCGAGCCCGACGGAGGACAAAAGTAGGGGGGACGTAAAGTCCCCGCCCTACTATAATGTAGTCCTCCATCGGTACGTACGCGTAGAAAACCTATACCGACCTATCCATTACGTTTCTTGTTTTAATACCCGTAGGTATTATTATATATACTTATTAGCTTTAATATAATATATAAATATAATATTTATATAATAGTACTATATATTATATATATATATATATAAGCACACCCAAACAAGGAAATAAAAGTTACCGAGCACCTCTTCGGTGTATTTCGCAACACACATCAATCAGGGTGTAAAATATAAAAAAAGTGTTTATGTTAGTTTGTACCTTTTTTAAGAGGTGTTGATTTGTCACTTTTTGGGATGATAATTGTTTTAACCCCGAGTGTTTTAATCTTGGTTCTAGTTTTATGAATTTTTTATTTTACACCTTGATAATGTGTTTTTGTGAAATAATACCGTAATATATTATTACTATAGTGGAATTGTTGGCAAAGTTAATAATAACTTTTATATAAAATATTTATATATAATTAAATATATATATATATTATATATATATTATATAATATATATTATATAATATATAATATATATAGTATATATATATACATAAATATATATAATATATATATATATATATAATATAACTATAATCATAACATATATATATAACATATATATAATACTATAATATATAATATAATAATATACATCATTGTACTATATACCTTGCATTATTATATTATATATTAATACATATATATAAAAATATAATATATATAGTATAAACTATATATAAATATATATTATATATATATATAGGGAAGCCAATTGGCTAAGTGGTGGCCTTCTTTGTGAGCAAGCCACCCTATATAGAGGTTGGTAAATTAGAAATCCATATTTGAAATGATATTTTTATTCAACATAAGAAGAGATATTCAATAAAAGTAAAAAGTAATAAAAGACTCTTCTGTAGATACTCTCTCGTAGGCGAATTGGTAGTCACAGCCTTTTCCAGCGCGTTTTCCACCCTATTATTGTGCGAGGATTTGTGTTTGTGATTGAAATTCGAGTCGCAGCCTTTTCCTTGAAATTTACCTCTCTTGCCGGGAGGATTTCGGAGAGAGTATCTTGAGTCAGATTTTCTTCTGATTCTTAATAATTTGATCTGACTCTTTAATGATCGAGTATCTCAACAGACCGAGTTTATATATCATTTCACTTCGACTTATGCTAAAATTTTGCTCGCGCAAATCTTAGCATAAGTACGAACATAAATAAATTTTTTTACAAAGTTATAATGAGTGCTACATTACTTCCTGCGCAAAACACGGAGTGAGCAAAGTATTTATAATAATTATACAATAAAAAAAATAACTAAAATACATAAAATTAAAGTACTTTCAAATGCAAACATATTTAATTATGTCCGAAGACATGAGTAGACATATAAACATTTGAAGGCAAAAATAGTATACATGAAATTTGAAGAATATTCAAATACGAGCATAACTGGTTACATCCGAAGATCTAAACATATATACAAGTATTTGATACATATAAATAAATAAATGTTAATCAACAGAAAATAAAAAGTGCATTCAAAACACAAGCATATTTGGTTATATCCGTTAGCATATAAACAAACATACAAACATATAAAAATCCATAAAAGTACAAAAATGTTAATCCATATAATTAATGATATGAAACAATTGAATTATTCAACAAGTTTCAATAGGCCACATTGATACGAACCATCTAAATCCAAGAAAGGTCCATATAGACAGTTTCAACGTATCCAATGATTTGACAATGCAGACGTGTTTTCAAAAGAAAAATAACAGAGAAAGCATGGCTTGGACATATGTAGAAATAAGTAATTTGAAAAATTTTCTTCAAAGGGATAGGTCACAGAACCATTTAGAATTTCGAAAGGATCAAAAGTTCGTAGTTGGATTATTAACATTTGCTTTAAACTGCATGACAAACTTTAAAATGATGAAAGAAATCCATA
>JABUQX010052854.1:40000-74119 GCA_015478945.1 Trachelipus rathkii
TGTTGTTGTTTTTGTTGTTGTTTTTGTTGATATTATTCCTGCTTTCTTTATTTGTTGAATAAACACTTGTGAGAATATTCCTTTGAATTCTTCGCTATTTTGTTTTTGTGGTATATCCTATGCAGTAAAAATTCTTTTTTACCTCCTTACTTCTACTATAACTTTTTTCGTTTCTTATGCACGTTCGTTTAGTCTATGATGAGTTCGGTCGTTCCAGTGTTGATGGATTTTAGTCATGTTCAGACATTGGAATCGCAAATCGCTCATATTCGTCTGCATTTTACTTCATAATCATTAATAGAAACTTCAAACTTTACATCAGTTTAAAATACAATTCTACTTCTGTATTTCATATCGAGGTCATAGGCATGCTCATGAATTCTTCCTTCTTTTCCGTTATGATCCATTTTTTTTATAAATAGGTTTAGATCTCCTGCATTCGCTTCAAATCACGCAGAATTGCGAATATTTAGTACGTGCAGAGGAACGATATAGAGGTTACATTTCTGTTCTTGTTACTCTTTTCTCCTTCTCTTGTGAGAGGTATTTAGGTTGCATGAGATTTATCTCTTACTGTACACTATAATTTAGTCATCATTGCTCTTTTATGTAATATAAGTTCACATTTAACGTTGTGTATTCACTGTTCTCTCAATAATATTTATATCTATCCGAAATAAAAATTCCAGTTCAACTTGTCAGCTGATAACATAGTGTAGCTGGCCTTTAAAACGCTTGAAGAACGAATAAAATCCAGTACCACAATTCACTTTTTTAATCTTATGGGTTACTTTTACAACAGTCCAGGGTCTTGACGGGTGTCTACATCGCGTGACGCCGCGGGTGAAATCTGCGTATCTTTGCGATCTGGCGATCCGGTTACGCCTAGCTACCTACCATTTTAATTTTTACGATCGGGCACATAGCGGACATTTAACTGAATAGGGATTAAGTTTATTTTTATTTTTAATTTAACCACCAATTATTATTTTTTCAACTTCGGACGTTTTAGGATAGAGGTAGAGAGCATCGTTAGATCGGTCGTGCCTATGAGGAGGATGTGCAGTTTATCTTATGATTTAAACGATCTGGGAAGGAGACAACCCGCGAGAAAGATCTAGAGGTAGACCACTATGCTTGGTTTCACTAATCTTTGCGGTATATCCACTTAGAGGTTGAGGATTCTGTTCGTCTATCTTAGGATTTCCGTACTCCGTGTACACTGGGAGTAATTCTCTAGGACATACATTATCTACTGGATAGTTATATAATATCTCGTTGTGTCAAGGCTACTTGGTCACTCCGTATATATGGTGATAGTTATACGCTGTGATAGGGAGACGGACAAGCAACAGGGTCCTCATCGCCGGATAAAATTATGAGGTGGATCTTTACGGGGGCTCATGAGGTCACGCTTCTAACTATTGTCCGTCCGGCTGAACGCCTCCATTCGGTATCGAGAGGATAATCGTTTCTATTTTATTCTAATTATCCGACATAGCTCCGACAAAATTGAATGCAACACAGCACACTACACACTAACTTACACTATTACTAAACACTTTTCTGTCTTATTCAAGCTTTTGAACTAGGTTTATTTCGTATTAATAAGTATAATAATCCATTTGTTCCTGTCAGTTGCTGCCAGTCTCTCATATATATTTATACATATATTATCTCTCTTCTATATATTGTTTAAATGGTTCCAGGAGAATATATTTTTGTCTATGTCTAACGCAGTATACCTTTTCCATAGTGACGATTTAGGAAGATTTTTTAAAATAGTACATAAAGGTAATTCGCTTTCTTCCGTTGATATGTTGACTAATATCTTCAAAGAGTCTCATAATAGTCGTACTTCAATGCTCAAACTTTGTCTCTTGGTTAGTCGATCCATGTATATCGTTTATCTTAATCACCTTAATGTCATTTTCTGTCTAAAGTAAAATATCTTTACTTCTAGTGCACTGCTATATCGTATCAAGTAATCCATCATCAATTTCAGAGCGACATTATCACCGTTGTTACAGGAGTCTACGACTAACAACTGAATTGCTCGTTGTTTACAGATGTTCGTGAAGGACGAGACCCGCCCACTAGTCTATTACTATCTTTCATGATGATTTCTATGTGCAGCTACACAATCCACATTCAGTTACCATTACTCGAGAAAAGTTTCTATTCTATATTTGCACTTCTTGAGCTCCCAACCTCCCTTTAAAAAAATCCAATTGTTCTATTCGTTAAGTGCTTTTTTCAGAGATTATTATGATCGTGTTAAACGATGCATAAGTAGGGCACTATCATTCTGAATGATAATTCGAATATAAATAATCAGAGATCTACTTGGAGGATAAGGCCTGAAAGTCGATCCCACAAGCTCTATTTTAGGACCTGAACTATGAAAAAACTAATTTAGTTGAGATATGATATATCAAAGTTAAAAAGGGCACAACGGTCTTTTCTCCAGTCACTCTACACTCCTTTCCTACACTACAAAATATATCAAACTAGCAGCATATTATCTTGTTATATAAACTCTTACTTACGTAAACAATTCGATTTCAGTATGAAGACAATTAGTTATATTCTAGAACGCGTCTCTTGTAAATAGGTTTGAACTGCTATTCTCGGACTATCTTGTCGGCTTCGATATCTGAAAAATGGAATTTCGCCTTTCATCAGTAGTAGTTTGTTTTTGTATTTATTTAAACACGTCCTGGGATTACTTATTTACCTCTTCCTTTATACAACATAATATCTTCTGCTCCATTCAATCTTATCTCCATCCGGAATGGGGTCTGTAACCGAGCCAGCTTTCGTTCACTGGATGTGTACCGTTTACCGACTAGTCTTCATCTACGCAAGGCTAATAGGGTGTCATACACAAGCGTGTGCTTTAATCATGTCTTTGATACGTCTGGAGGTATCATCCGGTTTATTCCACTCTTGCATAGGGCGTTTCACTTATCATTACGAGCGATATATGATCTCGGAATCACGTTTTAACTCACCGATCCTTTTTGGGGGGCTATCTTTGAAGGTGTGCACGGGGGTTAGCATACGCACCTGCCTCCTGGGGGCTGGTCACTACCCGTCACTACAAGGTGTATAGAGGCTCACGTTCCGGAGGAGAGAATGCGCGCCTTCCGTAGTACGTAACTTTTCACCCTCATTAAAATTAAGGCTCAAAGGAATCCTTATAAATCTTAGTTTAACCAAACTTTCATGTACAGCGTGGGGGAGTGTCAACGCGCTCGATCACGGTTTAGCGCAAATGAACTACCTTTACAAACGCCACCCCCGCCCAATGTATGATTGTTCTGTTTATTGTTCTTATATATCGTTCTTTTTATTTTACAGATTATCGCTAATTTAGTCTCTCAGTTAAAATCAACCATTGTACTCTACACTCGGCTGCATTACTCTCATTGTATTGTTACTCTACCTACAAATCATTGCCCTTCGCGCTCATTAAGAAACTTTAGGTAACGCCCTATAACTTTGTCCCGTCTATTGCTGACTACAAGCAGTGATGGCTTTTATTCTTGAGTATATTTATTAATAAATTCCTATTTATTGTATAACAGCCAGTTTCGTTCGCGTACTACGTAAAATATCAATAACCTTGATCTAATGTAAACTTCTCAAAAGGTTCCCTTGTCATTTCTTGTTGTGTGAATATCAATCATATAACTACCGTTAACTCCACTCAAATATATACACCTCATTGTCCGACTCACCGTCTGGTTATCACTTCTTTTCTTTTACCCTCTGTCGTGTGACCCTTACCCCCGGGCTTACAATACTTATTACCATATTGAAAATTCAAATACATTATAATATCTATGCATAACATTTAGCGTAATTTCAGATGTGCTATGTTGTATCCATATCATAAGATTATTTATAATTCTGGGATCCTTATAATTCATTCTTCTCGTCCTTCCCGTACTCTTCATCTAATATCGACCATTCTGAAGTCTATTTTAGATCTTTCTATCAATCCTAGCGTCTGTACTGTCATAAGACTTAATAAGGTGGATTTATACGATCATTCTCAAAAATCTAAAAATATTAGAAATCCTCACTGAGCGATTAAGCCTTGAAGCAATGGAAAATTCATAATAATATATAAACTACAAAAAAAATTTTTACTTAATACAGCATCTATTTCAATAGATTTACAATTCAATTAAAATGACTGGATATCATTTGAAGATTATTTATAAATCAGTGTTGAATATAAGATACGCTTATATCACAACTTAATATTACTTATCTTTTCACCATTTATTATATTATACACAAATGTATATTAAAAAATTCACGATAGATAATAACATAAATTTAATCTAACTTACATAAGACAATCATTAATTACGATTAAGCAGGTTATCTTATTTCTGTAGTTGTTCTATCTAAAATTTTCTTGTATAGGGGTTACCGTGACTGTATCGCCAGTACACTTGGCAGTCTGAACACCCAAATTGTATGGCAATGCTAAGAGAGGAGGTAAAGAAAAGTAGCTTGCCACACCCCGCATCGTGAGCCACATATATAAATGGATATTCATATATTTTTCTACAACGTCATGTCATCCACCGTAAGGTTTTTGGTTGAATACGGTGAGACTCCAGTTAGGTCTTAGGTCGCATCAGAGCTTCGAAGGTTTGCGATAGAAGTTCACTGGAACATTCTACATTCTTTCTCTGAGACGTACTACTAATATGAGGAGAATAGTTAAGACGATCATAACCACCTGTTGAGATTTACTCTATTTGGTTGCTTGCTATTTTTATACACATATTACAAAATCTGGTTTTTCTTGCTTTTGACGGAATTCCGTAAATCCAGCATATTTGCCTGGATTCCCACACTTTCGCTGTGCCTCCTAGAGAGTTTTTTCATAATAAAAGGCATCGGGCGACTCTAAATAAATTTGATATTGCTCTCTGAACAGATGTAATTAAATGTCAGTCACTAAGGATTTTTATTTTTTCAGATCTATTTCTAATTCTCTGTGCTTCCAGACATACTTTTCTCTGTGACCCAATACAAGGAAGTTAATATAAGCCGGATTTGGTATGTGTCCGCATAAGATAGATAATCTGGAATGAGCATGTAGTAAATTTTTTTCGAACACTTAAATTTTAGCCCGTGCAGCCCGATGTCTAGGAGTCTATTGAGAAATTGAAGTCTTGCCATGAGGGCCAGCTGTTAGATAGAAATGATTCATTTATCTAATCGGAAGATCATGATGAAGTTGCTCAAATTAATGCAATATTTACAATGCTATTATAGCTGAAACTAAGATCCATTACACTATCGGAGCTTTCTTCCGTATATGCATACTTTTACACATAGCTGCTATCAAAAGCATGGAAAAAGTCTCCATGGAGATTTTAGTTTGCTATGGATGTAGTATATTATTTCTTAATTTGGTAACGTGCTATTTTCCTCTTTCATCACATCATATCTTGAGTCATCTATTAAGATACACTATGTAGTCTCTCTATTTCTTTGACGAGCCTGAAAAAGCAAGTTAATGTTCAGGAAATCCTGCTTGTGAACGTTCTTCTAAGCTGCACATTGAGCATTGTATTTTCCAGAAAGCAGGTAATCCATGAATATTAGGTGGTTAGTGTAATTGCTATTCATCTCCCTTACTATAAACTCATCCATGTGAAGGAAACAATAGAATCTTTATAACTTTCTGAGCGCCATTCAGGCAGATATTTGATTATATTAGGTACATGCTATCCATAACTCCTATTTTTGCCTTATTAGACATAGTAAACTCACGTTTAGGGTATTGGGTAGAATAATCGCTGGTTGTGGGATACGTTGATGACAATGTAGTGTGTCCATAGACAATAACGTCGACTCGGATTAGGTTTATATTCAAAATATTAATATAGCTCCAATTATAAGGATCACTGGGGGTTATTAGCACTTTCGGGTAACAAGGCATAACTAATTATGTCTCCGAACTTGTAACTAAATGGAGTCTTGCTCTTTCACATTACGAGTACATTTCAAAAGTGGATAATAAATACTTAAATCAAAAAAACAAGATTTTATCATTATTACCCATTTACGCCTTATTTTCTTATATAAGTGTTTTGTCAGTTACATCATTGAAAACCGAAAACATTGCAAAATTCTGTCTGGCTCTGTCTGGAATTAAAAACAAAAATGATGAATGAACCCTACAATGTTTTTCGGTGTTAGTCTATTGAAGTTTAATCTGGGAATAAAGATTAGGGTTTTCGCTACAGAGGTTATGTCTATTAATAAGGCTCACTCTAAATCGCTAAAGACTAGACGTACGAAATCGCTCTATCCAGTTTTCCTTCTATACACTAACATCGTAGGGGTATAGATAATTTAATTTAGAGAAGTATGAACTGATGTAATTAATTAAAGATTCAAATTACAGATATGCATCTGAGAAAATATATTCGTCTTTGCGATTTATGTATAATATGCACTTATCGAAGATATAGATCGCCTTTGATATATGATATAAAGATCAGGATTTTATAAAAATTTACTTTTCAAGTTATGATATAAATAACCAAGATGAATCGGTCAAGAATCTCGGTATTATTATTTTTGCCGATACCGATTCCCGTTCCGATTTCGATTTTCCTGAAACCAGCCTGATTCCTCCTGATTTTTAGTATTATGGTTTACGCACAGGATTTTACGCATTTTTTAAAGCCGATGGGTTAATTTTCTGTACCCATATCAAAGGTATCAGTTTTAATATATTTATATATTATATTAATACATTGTAAAGTTTTATATATATAAAATATAATATATAAATATATATAATAATTATATAATAATATGGTTAATATATATCTCAAATATTGTTTTTCATCACTGGTAAGTAACTACGACTTTAGGAATCCCAGTCGATGAATCCGTGGGAAAAAATAAATAAATTAAAGGTAATACACTTATTCTATCTTTTCAGATTAAAGTTTCCTAGTAAAATAGATTGAGTTTGGAGACCCTCAATTAAGAAGATTTAAACTAACGTTTAGTCCTTCATAGTGAAACTGTTCTATATTTAACTTAAGAAATATACTAAAATCTTTTACCATATTATCACGCACTTGATTAATAAAATAACTCTAGCTTGTTTCCAAATCTAATCACGAATACATACCGAATAAGAACTAGATTTTTAACGATAGTATAACCTAGTTAAATTATAGTTTTTCTAAAATAAATAAAATATACTATATATAAGAGAGTTATTAATATAATAATTTATGTTGTTATAAAAAATAACAAATTAATGTAACACTGGAAGAATTCAATCAATTGTTAAGCTCTACATCGCAATATATTAAAATAAAAGTTTACATTCGAAATTATAAAATGTGTTAATTGGTGATTTTTCTTAGGCGTTTTTTAAAAATACTCATTCCTCAATCATATAATATATATATTATATATAACTTTCTATCTAAAATTAACCTATTAGTTACTGTATATTTCAAAATTTCTTATATGTCATATGTATTCAAGACGAACGCAAATGAGGGAAATATTATGGTTGATAGTTTTGCAAGAAATGGACAGAGGGGTATTGTACAGAAGAGAAGTTGTCTTTAGGCAAATCGTTTTGAATATTGTTAGTTTCATGTTTTTTCTTTATAATGATTTGGAAGAAATTTGCGTAATATAAATGCCAATTTATTTCTAAACAAAAGATAGCCGATTTCAAATCTTTAGTAAATTAATGTAATCACATGGTAAGACCATACCAACCAGTCGATATTTTCAGTACATTCACGAAAAGTTTAATAATGAGTTTGTAGTATTTTACTTAAAAAATATCAAAAATTAATAAATGAAGAGGGCTTCTATTTTAATTGGCAATTTTAGGTTTTATTTTAGAATTTTATTTTTAGAAAGTAATTCAACATAAAAGAAACTCGAAACATGAAATTTGAAGCTAGAACAGTAGAATGTCTTTCATAAAATAATTATAAAATTTTTTAAATTTAAAACACAGGAAAATGATCCCACTATTTAACGATAAAAAAAATTGAAAAGAAAAGAAATTTTGTGAAATAAATAACAGCAATCTCCGCTCATAGTGTCCCTACTTATGACTTTAGTTTCTCAAGTTATTTCAAATCATTTGTTTAAATAAAATGAGGAGCTTGTTTTACCCTTTTCGTAGAAAGTGAGAGTTTTTTATTAAGGCATGCAATCATGTGAAGAAAAGACAGATGTCATGCGCATAAACCTTTCCATCGCTAGCATAAAGAGAATTGCCTATGATATTTTAAATTTATATTAGCGAGTATCAATTATAATTTATATAAGAAAACGGTCCCTACCATCGTATTTACGACACGTTTTATATGGTAAATAAGATACTTTAATGATAGGCAGTTAAACGGTTTTTGGTTTTTGTTTTAACAAGTCGATAACTTTTAAGAGTACGTACTTTGATAATTTAAATGCATTGATAATTATGTAATAAGAATATCTATAATAATGACTTAAAAATAATTTATAATTGCATTAATGCTAGGTCATTTAATATTCATTAATCAATACTTTAAAAAGAAAACCCACATTTAATTAATCTTGTATCATGTCACAATTATGATTTATTAACTGAATCAACACAAAAAGTAAGTTGAATTACGGTGTTTTGGAATTTCTATTAATTGCGGATTAAAATTCATTATATAATATTTCATGTTATTCTTTTTTTTTTTTAAATTTTCGACTAATAAACTATTATTATTTATAAATAAAAAATAAGACAATGTCTGAATTTGGGTTATTAAAATAATTATGATTTAAAATTGTGATATAGTTATTAAATTATGCTAACGCCAAGGATGGTCATATAATCTATTAACAGTAGTATTCTTAATTATCCCACTGCAAAAAACCCTCTCGAAGAGTAAATACGAAATGTTTTTCTCATTATTCCTATCTACCATGAAGGGACGAAGATAACAAAGCATATGATTTATTTAAAGTTTTAGCTATTTATTTATGTTTTATAAAAATGTAAAGTGTTATATATTTTAGAAGCAGAATGTCATTTCTTAGAGAAAGTATTTTTAATTATGTTAGTTTTACGGTACCAGAGATTTAGAGTGTATTAATTTATACGTATTAAATTTCATACAAAAGAAAGAAATAATGCTACTATTATACTTAACTGTTATGTTAGCTATCACTACTACTATCTATTATCTTCAGTCTATTTATCACTTATACTATATTTAATAAATATTAAGATTTATAATAATACAATTACGAAATTAACGATAAGTTCAAATAAACTTCAAAAGTATTCTTTTCCTTTATGATATTTTAATCTCGTTTTTTTTTCTTTTTATGACTTTACCTTTATCTTTGTTATACTATTGTGATTTGTTTATGTTAGGGCAAAGTATTTCTAAAATCTGATTCAGAGAATCTTCTTTTGTTATAATGTTTTCTAATTGAAGCTTAGATTTACTGATGGAGATGTTTAAAAATTTCAACTCTGTTTTCAAAAAGCTGGATAAAATGCAAGAATTTAAAGTGTATATTACTATAGAATTTCGTTTTACAAAAAAGAATAGTTAGATACCGATTTTTAACTGCGTGCTTCATCATTAGGAGAACAATAAATTATTATTGTAAGAACAAGATACCTACCGATCATGACAGAGGTGTACTGGTCTTGCTTGCGCTGTAGTTATTTAAAAAAATCCAGGTTAAGGATTTGCTAGGATAAAATTAAGATCAAAGATGTGCACAATAAGAGTACTATTTGTTTCCATTCCTATATTGCATTTAAACAAGCGATCTTAAACTATCAATAAACAACTTATCATCTTTTTCTCGCCAATGTTATTGCCTCGTTTTCAATTGAACTAGAGTCGATGCCTCTAACCTTCAAGCCTTAAAGGTCATTGCGAACCGAAATATGGAATGCCATTACATGATACTTGTCGAAGTTTTCGAGAATTCAAATGAAGAAACACCTAACATATATTTATAAGGGTTATATATATTATCTTTAATATTATTAAAAATTTTTTCTATACCTTTAATTTTCTTTCTGAAAGTCTCCATCTCTATTGAAAGTAACCTCTCCAGAATCATATATTTCTCCTAAACATTAGGTATTATAAGATAAATGAAACCTAAATAATAATAATTTAACGAAATAAAGTTTAAAGTTTATTTTTTCTAATGTCTATTTATTTTTCCCATTGAGTATTTGATAAGGTGATATATAATAGTATATAATATATACATAAATAGTTTACCGCTGGTTTAAAATGGGGTACATGTTTCTTTATATCCCCATACCATAAGTTTTCTAGAATTATACTACTAAACGTATATCAGATTTTTAATCAATTAATTTTTTTTTTTTATAAATATACTCTTAAATGGTTTCCCTAACAGCAATTGCTTAGTTTGTAATATTGTAGAAGTAACTTATAATGATTATATAATAATATAAATCTTTTTATACGTATGTTATAAATAGTGTGTAACTGGTCTTTAGATAAAGATCTGTATTATAAATATTCAAAAAAAATATTTTTGATAAGTTTATATTTATATTTACAAATATGTAATAGGATCAACATTATTGTGCAATATCCATTGGTGTTGATATATATTAAATAAGAATACCCATATATATATAAGTACATATTATCCTTTGTTATTCAATTTTTTATTTATTTATATATATAGGATTTTCTATTGATCCGAGCTCAAATAATTACTAGTCTTCTCTTAACTAAGTTATTATATGTCTTTTAGCAAATTTTTAATATTTTGTTAATGTTAGAATCCTAAAGGTAAGACATTATTGAAGGTTTTTAAATACGTTGTATTTTTCATGTATAAAAACTCTATTATATTTTATGGCTGTTATTCTATTAAAAACCAAGTAAAGTATATATTATAGTCATATTGTATACTATTAGAGGGAAAGATCCTTTATATATAATATCAAAAAAACCAACTTATGAACTTATTACTCATAGAGAAATACCTATTTTCTTGAAACTCTGTTGCACCTTAATAAATAATATCCTTACAGTGTTATACATTAGTATATTTAGACCCTTTATAAATGTATCAGTTACTTTGTTAGTCTATTAATTATATATTTTTCTCATTATATCAATTAAATGTCATTTGAACTAGAAATCAATTTTGAGGTTACCAAGTTGCCTTATGATTTACTTCAAAATGACTTCTAATACTATTATTTTAAATAATATAGATATGTAATATCACGACGTATATAATTAATAATTAAATGCTTATCTGAAGTAAGCTTTTTGAGTTTGCTAATCATCATTCTTCTTGTAATTTTTTTAATATATTTTTTTATCTTATAGGTAATTTTGAATATTATTTTAAACTTTGCAGAGTTTGTTTTATAATTACTCATAACGAATATCATATAATATAAATACTATGATAATACACAGATAAGGTATGGAGCCATATTAAGTATATAAATAATAGTTTTATAACTACTCTTAAGTTAAATTCAACTAATAGTAATAAAGTTATTTAATTTTAAATTAGTGATATAAATAATTAATATAATAAAAAGTTTAATAAAATTATTAAATCTATAAAGCAGTTATACAAATAGAAAATATGAAGTTACTTTCAGAGATTCTTACCTCCTTGAGACTATACCCTTACTCGAGAGGGTATATTATAGCCGGTGAATTATACTACAGGAAAAGTGTCCGAAATGAAAAACATTGGGTTTTGGCCGGGGTCTATTCCACAGAGCCTGTTGCCACCCTAATTATAAAAGTTCATTTTTAGGTAATCATAAAACAGTTATATAAGTTCTTTAAAGTAAGTATGTTTGTTCGTTTAATGAAAAGACGAGTTTCAATATTAATTATATTGACTGTTCATGACTTTCTGAATGAGGTATATCCAAAACAGTGGACTGAGCATGGTAGTTCAGTTTGACCACCAAGGTCATCAGACATGTTTATTTCTTTATGGGATTTTTATAAGGATTATGTTTTCCATATGTTGATGAGTTAGCATATTTGAAGATGAGAATCATTGCTGTGTTTGATGAAATTGATGGTAATATGGTGCTTAGTCCACAGCAAGTTTGAAATACACCTAGGCACTTCATGTACAAACCTATTGAGTACTGGTAATTTCATGCAGAAAAAACAGATGTGTACCAGAACTGGTTTTTCCAAAATTAGTAAGAATCAAATTTTTTTGGGCTGGAACCAGAATTTTCTTTCTCACCTACTCTTTTAATGTTCTGCATATATTAATATGTGATTCATCTGTTGATGCAAGTTGATGTCTTAGAAACAGAAAAGGAAAATGAGAAAAAAAAAAAAAAAAATTGAGATGAAAGTTGAAAATCTAAAGGACCTAATCTTGAAATGTTCTAAAAGATTTTGTGAAAGGAATGGTAATAATTGTGGTATTGAAGAATTATGTCAAAACAATTATAACTCCAGGCCTGTCATAGAAAACCAATGCACCAAAAAACATTATCTTCTAAAGACCTTCTGGAGAAAGTTTAGAGATCAAATGTTAGTCCCACTGATAATGAATGGTTACTGTTAGCTAATAATACTCATTACTCTATCAAACTGAAAAGGCCAATATCTCTTCGAACTCTATCTATTTTCTCTCTAATCCATCCAACACTGGAATATATGCTGAATTCTGGATTATATCTCATATCTCTACCTCCTTTACTCTCCACTCAGGTGTTACCTATACGTATGTCCATTGTCCCTGTGACTATTATTCGATGCGAGTATGTGCATGGGACTCCTAGAAATCTATACACGAACTGATTTAAGATAGTATAAAGAGAGGGTTTTGAGGCTAGTAGGAAGATGATTCTCTATACCCGATGTATATGAGGGAGTGTGCTATCAGTTCAGTTACTGACATACCCGCCTCTCGTTTCAACTATTCTCTATGTCTTCATACTAACATTTTTCCACTTCTAGTGTTGGAAGCACGTACACATGTCACAGTATATATCCAGATTCCGAAATTAAAAGTAGCACGCTCTTATCCCCTCTAACTATCATCACATATAGCTCCACTTGTGTTCTAAATCTAAGATCATACTTTATGAGATAAACCACTTCTTACAACTCTCATTTCTTATAGATCATCTAGGAATCTTACATTAACACGTTGAGTCACTATTTCCGATACGAGCCAGTTATAACGGTATGCTTTCGGCGTTCTGGGTCTACTGGCGATAATACCAGAAAGAGATTATTATAGAGATTTATATATATATATATATGGTTTTTCCTTCCGCCCTTAGGAAACTACGGGGAGACTTTGCGTGGTGGCGCTTGACATTATCAAAAGCTTTTGAATGAGTGGTATGGCACGCGTCCACTTAGTATCTCCAAGCTCCCTTCCTTTGGGTTTCCTCCTTCACTTTGCTTACTTATGTCTAGTTCTCTCAAATCGCTCAATGTTAGGCTGTTGTATTGACTGGAGAGTATCGACTTAGTCTTCTTCTATCTTTATTTTTCTGTTAAAGTTTGTGGTGATACCAATCAAATTTAGGTGGCATACTGAGATTTGTTCTAATATACTCCTACGTCTTAATCCTCTTATGTCAGCGGGCTCTGTGCGAGTTACCCGATTCTTCCTTCAGCGGGGAAACATTGCACCACAAATCGACCATTGGAACTCAGTGAAAGCAGCAGACCGTGTAAATCACAAGTGTATTGTACCGATGACTCGTACCGGCGTCAATTTTGTTCAACTTAATCTCATATCTAAATAAGAGAGACATTGTGTCTTCCTCTCCTTATAAAAGCATGTTTTTATTAATCGCACTAAAGTTTACTTTGCAAAATAAATCTTTTACAGCTGCGTAGAAGTGGCCCTCGTGGCGTTCCAGAGCTCTGAAAACGTCTTCATTGCGATTCGTCCAGACAGCGATATTCTGGAATGGCAGTAAAGATTCGCATTGTTCCAGTGGTGACGAAGAGTACACGTCACATAGACCCTGCTAGAAGGGACACTAATTCAGATCTGTACTTAAGAGAAACTCCACTTCTTACACGAGAGATCTCCCTGGCATCATGACAGACGCAACAACCCTTTCAAACTTTCAATAAAAATATTTATATCGCCAGCGCGAGCTCTCTCGTCTATCATTATAAGTTATTATAAGTTATTAAGTTATAATCAAATACACTTTCATTGGCCTTAAAACATATAAACAGAGAGAAAATCGTCTTAGGAAACCTCCAGGCTATGCAGCGATACGGTGTCGACTGAATGAGGGGCGGCCTACTCCGAAACTAACCAAGAATACTTGGTTTCATGATAATTAATAAGTTAAACATCCTTCATAATAGCACGAGACTTATTTTATTATCGCTCTTCTTCTAGTTTTATATGCTTTTTCTACTTATACTAAGGGCTCGAGAACGCCGTCTATAATATTCTACTGTAGAAATTATCAAAGAGAACTATTATATACATATCATTATCTGGGTCGGTGATGAGCTCTATGTTTACAAATAACACCCGAGGCTTATTTTGGACAGGGTCAGTCAAAATACTCAAAATAAGACTTAATAAAATATAAATCATTAGTTTCCGTATTTCTACTATTAGTTCCATTGACTACCTTTACTATTATTTGCGGCGAATGATAATGATATGTGATGCTATAATTTATCCTCTTTTCCTATTATGATACCTATATAACTATATATATATATATAGTATATATATAAACATAAAAAAAATAAAAAAATAAAAAATCAATGAAGTCTAATTCTTTTGCTAGAGTGAAACTAGAGGGAGATAACAAGTATATGTAAACTTATCGAGCGTTTATCTCTCATTCAGACCTTTTACTGTTAGCTCATAGCCTAGCCGTGGTGCGCTTGTGTCCAACGTATTCTCAATGACAGTTGCTGACTGGCTCAAAGTACCTTGGCTAACTTTCCTTCCAAGAGCCGGCGAGAACGTTGAAGAGTGTCTTATGCTTATGTCGCAGGCTCAACATCGTGTTCTCACTGTGAAGAATATTCTGCGTAGCCAGTCTTCATAGTGTTTCCTGATTTAGATAAGTCATCAATCATCACGCCTTGCAAAGCCTGCGTCTGTGCTTCGAATCTGCGTAATGTGCAGCGTCTATCGTTGTGATAACCATGTCTAAGAGCGCGAATGGCACACACAACACCAACCCTCCTTGAATAGGCTTCGCCGTGAGTGGTGGTGACAACATTTACATTATATATCTATTAGGTATATATATATACATATAAACATCACATAACACAACACACACACATACTAAACACTAACTCAGAACAACATCATTATTAAATATTAATATAATATATATATATATATTATATATATAATATATATATATTATATATATAATTAGTATAATAATATATATATATATTCTATATATATATATATATATATATTATATATATATATATAGTATATATTAATATATTAAATATATATATATATACATATATTCTAAAAATTTAAATATTGTCGAAAATTCAACTTTCACTGAGCAAGGGAATCGATTTAGAAGAACGAATCGATACTACTATAACCCTCGTATAAAGTTGATAGGGACGATTGTTGCTGTAACACTGTCCGATGCATGTTCAATATCTACAGAATAATTTTGTTACATGACACTAGGATTTTTCCCACATCAATTGAATATAAAAATGGTTTAACAACAATTATTATAATACACTAAAAAATTATTTGTAATATTTTCTCTGATCTACTATTTTTTTATTATGTTAATTTATGAGAAGTATATTATATACGTTGTTGGCAAAGGCGGCTTTTTACCTTTTGGGATGTTTCTCTTAATTGAAGCAGTTTTAGATCTACGCGCGGGAAAGACTTAGAACGACATCTGATCACACTGCATGCTACCATGCAACATAATATCACCCGGTCGTCATTCGTACACAAGACAGACACACGAGATATGAGTATAATGATAGGATCATGTGTGAGAACAAAATTGAGCTACACAACTTGATACCCGCTTTGTTCCGCGAGGCTACGACCCTAGTCTATTTGATGGTATGAAATATTAAATTACCAAAACGTATTAATAAAAAGCTGGAACACACGGTAAATTTTGGACTTTATGAACTAATGACCTAAGGTCTATTTTGTTTCATTATCAAAGAATGGTATACGATAATTTTTAACAGCCGTTATCGTTAGAATTTTCACATTTATTATTTATTATTATTATTAATTATTTATTATATATTATTATTATTATTATATTTTTATTATTATTATTATTATTATATTAATTATATTATTATTATATTAACAATATACATAACACATTTCATTCGTTTCATCTTTAAAAAGAGACAACGCAAATATTCTCACCGTAATGTAATAAGTCGGAAATTACGTTTATATCCGATCCACGCTGACGGAAGTGGAGCGTTTTGCTTTATGCATTCACCCTCTTGTTTAGGGAGTACACACCATTTATTTTAACCCAATCATTGATATATATTGTACGAGTTAATAGATACCATAGGGGAATTGTAGGAAGGAAAATGGGGTGAAAAATTTTGTAATCAATATCGCACTTTCATAATAAAGTGAGTATACCTCACATATATATTTGATTGGTTCCACTCACACCGCTCGCCGTGAGATACCACCTCCAAAGTTAATGAGAATTAGCCTAAAGATATATATATATATATATATATATATATATATATATATATATATATATATATATATATATATATATATTCTATATATTTTATAATTATATAATATAATTTATATTAAACTATATTGGCTCTTGTCCATTATCTGATTCCAATTAAGTTTGTCATTTTTTTTAAAACTTACGTTTTCGAACAAAATGTATGGTGACAGAAGCATTTATTTTTTAACCATGCTAAGTAAAATAAATTATAAATATAAATATAAATTTCGTGGACCTGCTATGTTTTACGACTCCGTCAGTTTTGATTTTTTTTTGTTTTGTTTTTAATATATTTCTAGTATATGATCCTAACAATCAATTAAAGTGGTGACGGACATGATTCAAAAATATATAGGACCTGTTATGTTCTACGACTCCGTCAGTTTATTTTATTTTTTTTTTTAAACTAAAGGAATACCCAAGGGTAAACCGCAAAAATGGCAGGAGTCGGGGTCTCTCGGCCTTCCGGGGAACGACAGGGTAGGACTATTTCCCCCCCCCCCTCCGTGGAGGGTCTCCGAAACCCCCGCTCTTTGGTATTTGGGTGTCGCGGGGGTTCTCCGCCCCTCCCTTACGGGGTATGGAAAACGTCCCCCCCTCTGTCCCCCGTCGGCTCGAGCCCCTAATATATTTTTTATTATTATTATTTTTACATTTTTTTAATAAGCTTTATATGCTGATTCTAAATATGTAATTGGTTTTTCTGTAAGTATCATACTTTTTGAGATATTTCATATTTGATTTTTTTTTCTTTTACATTTTTGTATTAAGCTTTATATGCTGATTCCAAATATGTAATTGGTTTTTCTGTAAGTGTCGTACTTTTCGAGATATTTCATTTTTAAATTTTTTTTTTATATAAATGTGATTTTTAAAAAATTATTTAAAATATTTCGAACTTTTGAATCATGTCCGTCACCACTTAAGATTCATTGTTAGTATCAAATACCTTGATATGTAAAGAACCAAAAAAATACAAAACTGACGGAGTCGTAAAACATAACAGGCCATTATTATTAGGTTAAGATACTTAAGTAAGGTTATGTCAGGTTACGTTAGTTTACGAGTAGATTATTAAACTTTTTTTTAATATTTATTTTAAAGAATTGTTTAAAGAAAAAGTAAGATTTAAATTGACTTACACCATATTTATATTCACTGTTTATGAATAATTTGGTTCGAATCCATGCAATCGATATGTAAATGATGTGGATGTGGAGGCAGATAACAGACATGGATCCATATATAATATATATATAATAATAATAATAGTATAAATATATATAAATATGATTAAATATAATATATATAAATATATATATATATATATAATATATATTATATATATATATAATATATATATATATAAGTATATAATTATATAATATATAATTTATCTGTTGCGTTATAAGAATGTTTTTTTTTATAGATCGGTAAAAAAAAGGAATTTATTTATTTTCCGTGGCTAGACATTGTTTTTAAAGGTACTAAATTTAAAATAATGGGCCTCCAAATTGCTCATTTATAACATTTGTCTATAATCTTCATTATCAATTCTAGCGATACCATCTGATTTTCGCAGATTTTCATTAAACTTATA
This sequence comes from Trachelipus rathkii, assembly GCA_015478945.1. NCBI lineage: Eukaryota > Metazoa > Arthropoda > Malacostraca > Isopoda > Trachelipodidae > Trachelipus > Trachelipus rathkii. The sequence continues at coordinate 58,399 of JABUQX010052854.1, forward strand.
TGAAATGTTTGAAATGATGTTTAAAGAGAGAATAATGTAAAAACAAAAATGACCCTGCAAGTAGTTTTGAAAAATCCAAATTCCATATTTAAAGTTCATTTAATGCCAGATGGTTCTTTTTTGTTTTCTTAATTTTTTTATAGGTTTAAATAAACTTATGATGCTGAAGCAATATTTTATTATTTATCCATCACTCACAGGTCAAGGGAACGGGGGCGGAAATCCCCGTTGAAAAAGGTTCGTCTGCTAAAAATACGGAAAAATAATTGACTAATTACACCCCTCTTCGGGGATGTGACTCGTGAAAATGGGATTTCCCTACGAGAAAAACAAGGAGAATTCCTGTATAAGTTTTATTAAATAAATAATGAGCTAGTGAAGTTTAATATTAGCCTTAATAGGATAAGTGAAAGACAAGACACAGTTAACCAGTTGCGATATCTTGCCAAAGCCCTGCTTCACTGCCAGTTAATAATACTGCTTTTAAACTTTTGCCTCTATTACTATGAAAATCATCTACACGAAATTCATCACCATGGAAGGTACCGTTAGGAAATAGGTAAGAAAGACAAGATCTTAAGTTTAATAACAGTAGTGCTTTAAGTTCTGGAACATTTAAGTTATGTTAAAAGTTCAGACAGATGATGATATCTTAACAACTATAGATTTTCATAACAGATGATTTAGAGGTTAGGTTATGTCAGGTATTATGTTAATGGCAACTCATAGGTTAAAATATTGTTAAATGGATGTTACTTTGACAGATATTGATAGTTAAGTTCTGTTAGGTTGAATTTTGGTCGATAAGATTATTTGGTAGGGAGCGTTAAACACCATTGTAGGGATGTGTTAAAGTTTGTTTAAATTATGATATATTCTTAGACTACGTAATATTATGATTAAGTTATGTTATCTTATGCAAAGTCATGTTTGATATTGTTATGTCAGCAGCTACTGATGTGATAGAAAAAGCTCGTTAGGTCTAGTTTTGTTAGGTAAAATTTATTTTTAGGATACGCAAGGTATCTCTGAAGGGATATGATCCGAGTCATGTACTATGAATTCATGTTCTAACAAACTGAAGAAATTTAAACTGCTCTCTCCGATAGAAGGGAGTGGGGAAATGGTATTGAGAGAATGGAGAGAGTAATTCAATTCCCCCTTTGCTCTATTTCTTTATCTCCCTCCAATTTTGCTTGGGAGAACAAAAATGGGAGGCATCATCATTCCGCCTTCTATTCATAATTTATTTTATTGCAGGCTTGATCTTTCCTGCTCAATTAGGAACAGAAGGTGCCATAAGAATTTCTTGTCGCTTTATCAAATGGGTGGATATCTTGAATACCCCATTCAAGATAATATTTGGGATTACTTAGCTTAATTATTTATGTAAATTTTGTAGTGTGAGGAACCCTTCTCTGACCCCTCAAGTTGTTAGAAATAGTTACACATGTTATCATACATGTATATACTAGATATGCACACACATATATGTATATCACTATTTCTGAAACATAACTCTCTCCTATAGAAGCAAATATAAAATTCTAAAGGTCCCTGTTAGAAGGAAACGTAGCTTAAAACGACCGAAGGATTGGGGGGGAAAAAAAAGACTGTAAAGTGCCTTATATTCTTCTATATTGAATAAGATTGGAGAGAGAGAGGTCCAATTTTATTCCTCGTTACTTTAATTTCCACAGAAAATGAAGAGGTTCTTGTGATTTTATCAAACTGATTTAAACTCGTATGTAAAACAAAAATAAAAAAGGGTTCTCTACTAACATTTCTCCTCAGGTATACACTATAAAGGGAATTTAAATATAGATTGTACTTTAAGTTTTTACTAAAAAAAAAAATAATAATACAACTATTTTTAATATAATTTAGGCGATATTTTACTTTATATAATTTTTTATCAATAAAAAATATATAATGGGGGAAGAATTCTTTAATTTGCTGGGTTTCTTTCGCTTCTGTTAATACCAGTTCGACTACCAACTATCATCAATTTGGAGCCAATAACCCATCTGTAAAAATGGGACTGCTATAGGCTCTTCTATTTAATAATAATAATAATAATAATAATAATAATAATAATAATAATAATAATAATAATAATAATAATAATAATAATAATAATAATAATAATAATAATAATAATAATAATGTCAATCAACAAAAAAAATGTTTTGACTATACTTCGTCTGAAAGAATATCCTTAATGAGTTGTCTCGCCAAAATTTGAGGTTAACGTTTAGTTCTCTCTAGTTAGGAACCCAATGTCGAGGTAGGTACCTCTGAAGAGAACGTTTCATCTAGATACAAAATATTAGAAAGAATTTCCAACGGGTGTAGATGTACTATATCTCGAGTGATCTTTTCAATTTTCATAGTTAATGATACGGACCAGACATACTCATCGGGAGAAGTGTAGAGGGTTTTTCTATGCCTAATTCCATTTCACAAGAGAACTATCATCCTCTGCCAAGACTGCATCATTGATAACAATGTTAGGGTGGCCAGAAACATTCCACGATTGTTTAAGATTAAGTAAATAATCTTTACTCCAGGCAAACTGGAATTTGGAAATAATCAAAATTATATATAGCGATAGCATTTACTTAATTTCACCGGATCCCGGTAAGTAGTGTCCAATTCTAAAAGCTCTTCCGGAATAGGAAGAATGTCAAGCTTGAAACCCATGAATAGGTGGGAGGGTGTGAGAGGCTCCTGGCAATGGAGCTCGTCTCCCACAAAAGTGAGAGGTCTGCAGTTAAGAGCTAGCACTACCTCAGCGATAACTGTGTAAAACTGGTTGTATGTGACTAAGGAAGGTTTTAGAATTCTCTTGAGGTGGGTTTTAATTAATCTGATCAAACGTTCAAAGAACCCACCATAGCAGCTACTACGAGCGGGTTTAAATCTCTAAGTATTGGAATGTTCAGTCAAGAAATCTCTAACCAATGATAGCGTACATAAATGTTTAATATACTGAGATACTGCTTGAAAATAAGTCTCCAAGTCCGAGTATATTATAGAAGGAGTACAACGTCTGCCTATGAACCTATGTAGTGCTCAAGCTCAAGATAAACAGATAAACAGCTCGTGTAACAGCGCAAGTATAAAGAATTATATAACACTTAGTGATGGTAGTTTTCGATGTCTTCACATTGAAGCAATCTGTAAGTTCCACTCTGATGACTGTGAAGGGTTTGTTCTCCACCACACGAAAACTAGGCAAAACCGCGAGAAGAGCCGAGCAAAAATTAACTGCTTGCAGATGTTTGCAAAAAACAACAAGGGCAAACTATTTTCTATATTGTTTGCTGCATGCGTGTAAAACTGAACTTCCGGCGAATGATCAAAGGAAGTTCTGAAATTACTAAATGGTGATGAGTGTTATGAAAATGTCATGCAATAAGTTTAGTAAAATGAGAATTTGCATGGAGGAGGATAATAAACTTAGTATCATTCGGGAGTATGGCATTATTAAGTCTGCTATCGCACCTGAGAACATCCTCCACTAATTTCAAACTTAATTGTTTAGTTAATTGAGTGAGGGATAGGTTATCTCGAAAGCAGATAATCTGGATCCAAAGCGTTCACTCTGAAGGATTCGAATCCAATAAAACTCTGCCTTCCTTTTCTCTTTTAGAAAAATTTGATGAGAGAACACGGGGTGAGTAATGGATTTGATCAAAGGAGCTTTAAGTTTTGCATTTCTAAGGTTCTGAATAAATCGATAAACCAAGGTAGGAATGAGGTACACCTTGTCAAGTGATAAATAGTTATTTAAATTTAAGAGAGGAACCCTTTCTGAACTTCCTGTAACTGTTGTAGTTGCAGTAACATTGCTCTCTTCCAAATTGTCTTCCTGTAATAATAGGTGCTCGACCCATGTAGGCCATTTAGAGGGCACTAAAACCCAGGTGGGTCTGTTTGTCATAAACCTGAAAAGATGTATTTATAGATGGATACACGTGAAGCTGCATCAGCCTGGTTGTTTTCTGTAAGAAGGTACCTCTAATTGACCGATGGTAAATTTTTCCTAATTTAATCCACCTTATTTTGGTTGAAAGTAGGGAGCTGCTTAGTAGAATGCATCCATTATAAATAAATTTTACAAACTCTTAATAAACCTTCAAAGGCACTAAGAATTAATTTAAGAATTCGGGTGGAGAATAAGGCTCCCATGAGATCTAAGCGTGGCATGGCAAGTTCCTTTATGAGAGAAACCTTCACCTTAGACATAAGGGCATTAGAAGTAGGTGTAGTGCGATTTGAATCTAAGCCAGGGTCTAAATCGGAAACCAAATATACTACAGTAGCATAGGAAACCTTCAAAGCATCTGAGAAGAGATGCAGCTCCACCACCTTTGAAAAAATTAATTACCGAGGCAACTTAAATTTTTAGCAGTTAGTCAGGCTGTTAACTAAGGCCTGTTCCTCAATTTTGTATTCCTCTTGATTTTGTGATTCCAGTCCAAATTGCCTTTCCATAATTTCTGGAGGAGTATTTTCCCCTTGTACCACTACCGGTGATAAAATACCGAGAGAATTGAACGCCGACAATATATTTTTAATAATCTATATTTTAGTATCTGCTCCAGAGTCAAAGGCTTTGAGAATATAAAGGGTTGTATCTTCAACTATGTCCCACTAAAATTCCAAAACCCTAATTGTGGTTTCAGCAACACTAACTTCATTTATCTTGCATTCTGCGTTCGCAGGTTGTGAGTTTGATGTTCACTCTCGAAGATTGAAACCAGCCTTTTCAAAAAGATATCTTGATTTTAAGGAAAAATCTACTGTCTCTTTCTCGGTGTTAAAGGTTCCGAAGAAGTTGTTGACATAAATTTGATTGAGGATAATAATGTCCTCGTCATCAGAATCTGAGCGTTGAACATGGTGATGAATACAAGCAACCAGCATAAATGGGCTGAAAGTGGCCCCAAATTAAACAGATTTAAAACAGTAAGTCACTATGGGACATTTAATATCTGAGGGTTCCTTCCCCCATAAAAAAAAAGTGTGGAATCCATATCCTTTAGCGCGAGAAGGATTTCTAAAAATGCTTTCTCTTTGTCTGAAGCAGTGGCATAGCTTCTTAAGAGGAACATGAGAATTTTTCCTAAATCCGTAATAAGTGAGGGGCCACTGTGGTGATGCTGATTGAGGCTTGGATTGTTAGAGGAGCAATCGAAAACTAATCTTAGTCCAATGGTGGAAGAGGATTTCCTGACCCGATGGTGGGGTAAGTAATGCCGTTTAGCATCGGGATGAATTGGAATAGGTGGATTCATCTCTTCTATGAAATCACAAGGAAGCTGATCTTGGATGACTTCAGAATATTAATTTAGAAGTTCAGGATGAGACCTAAGCTTTTAAAGAAAGCTGTAAAGGCGTCGCTTTGAAAGAGAGTAATTATCCGGAAGTATAGGGTCATTGGAGCGCCATGGTAATGAAAAACACCTTCCATCCTCAAAGGTGAAGTTTTACCGGAATGATTCTCAAGTTGTTTTTTTCTCTTCAGTGAATCGCTCATTTGGCAGAATGCAAATGTGTGATAAAGACCACAGTCGATCTAAGTCTTCAGTGAGGGATGAAGCTTTCTTTCCTTTCTCCTTGTTGTGCGGATGGGCTGGAACTGTTGTTCCTCTACCCCCTCTTCATCGCTAAATTCGCATGAAAGATGTTCCATTCCGATTCTTCTTCTCGCAATGTGTAGGGGGATGGTACTCCTTATTGATAAAGAGTGGTTGCGGCAACAACACAATTTCTTGTAGGTAGGAGGGCGAGAGAGATTTGAACAGCTTCTTCCAGGACGGACGAGGCTGTTGCGATGTAGCCTCTTGCAGGGACTCCCTCATAGTAATATATATATATTATATATATATATAATATATATAATATATATAATATATATTTATATTATATATATATATATTATAATATACGCTGTGTGTGTGTGTGTGTATGTGGTGCCATGTTAATGGTAGGTGTATATAGGTTGTGTGTGCGTGAGAGGGGAGGGTGTGTTTGTGTTGAGTAAGTGTGGTGTGTGCGTGCTTGTCGTGCAAAAGGGTCTCCCCTGGAGTGAGTATGTGTGAGTAGTCTTGAGTTGACGATTCCTTTTTTATTTACTTTGCAATTACGTAATTGTTTTGCCTCCTTCTTGATTAGGGCTTAAACTCTGAGTGGTGGCCACATGTTAAAAGAATATACTATTTTTATATAATTATTATATATATATATATATATATTATATTATTATATATATATATATATATATATATTATATATATATATAATTATATATATATAATAATATATAATATAATATAGTATATATATTATATATATATATTATATATCTATGTGGTTGATTGTTTACCTTTATTTACATAGTTGCTTGTGTATATGCATAGTGATTATATATATATTATATATATATTATATATATATATATAATAGTATATAATAAATATAAAATATAAATAATATAATATATTTATTATATATAATATATTATATATATATATATATATATAATATATATTCCTTGGTGGGCAAAGGCCGGAGGCGTACCAAATTCTAACAGAGTTGTTGTAAATTCCCAGCCCATGTTTAATTCAAAAGCCGAATTGTACCGACACACGGCGTTTGAAGTCTTCAAGTCAATGGTAGTTGGGAAAACAGATAAAGAAAGTGTGTTCCAGACTTTACCAGTGGAGTACATGTAAGAATGAGCATAGCGGATAAGTCTGGGGTCAGAGAAGAATAAGACTGTGTACAAAGCTTGTCACACGAACTCTTCTTAATGGAGAAGGTAAGCTACTGCAGAGTTCAGAAGAGCAATGTCCGTTGTAATAGCGATAGTATAAAGCAAATGAGGCAACAATTCGAGGGGAAAAAAAAGAGACGAGAGAAGGGTTAGTGAGATCAGGAGAGTTGATACGACGATAATCCTTAGACTCCACCTTCTCAAGAAGAGCTGAGTGTGGGACCAACAACACTCCCATAAAGATAAAGCAACTGTGGTAGCAGTAAGATATTTCGAAGGAGCCTTAGAACACCCAACCTCTTAAGAGTAATTTGATCCTTACAAATAAGATCAAGCGAAAAAGAAACTTCCAAAAATATTAAGGACTGACGAAGGGTTGAGTTGTTTATTTTCGAAGATGTTATAGTTATGTAGAAGTTTATGTCAAATAGTAAGATGAAGAAATTGAGCTTTTGAGGCATTGAAAATAACCAAGTTTTCAGTGATTTAATTATAAATTCGAGAAATGTCAGAGGTTAGTTGCCACAAGGCCTCTCCCTCCCTAGCGGGAGTAACTTGCTGTTGGATGTTGCATCTTTTAAAGCAAAAAGAGTAATGAAGGGTGGAGTCATTGGCAAAGAAGTGGATAGTTGAAGGAGTGATAGAGAGAAGGTCATTAATGAAAAGTTAAAAAATAGTTAGGGATAGAACAGGACCCTGAGGAACCCCACCATTTACAGATTTAAAGAATGAACGTTGCCGTCTACAATTGCTACTATAGAATGGTTGGAGAGGAGATCGGAAAGTCCACAGAGAAAAGAACAGATACCGAAAGAAACAAGTTTTAAAATCAAAGCTTCGTACCAGGCTTTCGATATGTCTAGCGCCATGGCAAGTGATTCATCGAAATGCAAAGGGGCTTAGAGCGACGAATCAGAGAGTAGTGAAAGAAGATCGCCAGAAGAAATGAATATAATGAATATAATGAAAGTCTCTCTCTCTCTCTCTCTCTCTCTTCTCTCTCCTCCTCTCTCTCTCTCCTCTCTCTCCTCTTCTCTTCTCTTCTCTCCTCTCTCTCATCTCTCTCTCCTCCCTTTCTCTCTCTACTCTCTCTACTGGCAATCATGAGATAGATAGAAGAATTGAGATGCTTCCAAATCTTCCTGCTAAGAATAGATTCGCAACTTTGGAAAGGACGGAGGTTTAAGAGACATGATAATAGTTTGAGGGTTGGGAGGGGTCCTTATTTTTTGGCGCAGGCTGAATGAGTGCAGGTTTCCAGCTGGAAGGGAAGGTCGAAGTAGATAAACAGAGACGAAATAGTTTACCAAAACAGAGTGGAATCTGGTAGCACATGTTTTGAGAAAACACAGGAGGAATACCTTCAGGACCGTACGCCTTCTTAGTGTTAAGCTAAGAGAGAGAGAGAGAGAGAGAGAGAGAGAGAGAGAGAGAGAGAGAGAGAGAGTAGATGAAGAGAGAGAGAGAGAGAGAGAGAGAGAGAGAGAGAGATGAAAAGGAAGAAAAGGAGGAAAGAGAGGAGAAAGAGAGAAAGAGAGAAAGTGAGAGAAAGAGAGAGAGAGAGAGGAGATAGAAAGATGAGAAGAGAGAGAGAATAGAAGAGGAGAGAAGAGAAGAAGAGAGTGCGAGAGAGGAGAGATACACACGACGGTATTACTGAGGAGAAAGAGGAGGAGAGAGAGAGGGAGGAGAGGAGAGAGAGGAGGGGGAGGGGAGAGAGGAGGAGAGAGAGAGGAAAGAGAGAGAGAGAGAGAGAGAGAGAGAGAGAGAGAGAGAGAGAGAGAGAGAGAGAGAGAGAGAGAGAGAGAGAGAGAGAGAGAGAGGAAATAGCGTCCTTTGAATAGTTAGAATGTTTGGCATAAATGAGGTATTAGAATGGAGGTGAAGGAATATCACCGGAATCATCTAAGGTGGAATTAGAGGCAGAGTTTGAGGGAAGAGATCGGCTTTAGCGGAAGTCAAAAGGGCAGTTTTACCGTCTGAAGATACTAGAGGATGGAATGAGGAAGAAGGAAAGTTAGAATTAACATTTTCTTCAAATTGCCAAGATGGATGTGAGGAAGGGGAATCAGACAGATTATTTTATTTTCAATGGAGAAGAGTTTTTAGTGTCATGGTGAATAGATTTTAAAAGATTTCGGGATGAAATATAAGTTGCGTGAGTTTTTGGTGTTTGCAAACAAGGGTATTTTCTGAAGGAAGCATTACTGTGGTGAATAGCACGAGAACAAGTAGTTTTAAACCAGGTTTCTTAGAATTAGTTGAAAGGAAAGAATATGGAATATACGCCTCCATGCCAGAGATAATAACCTCTGTAATGCGCTCAGCACACTCCGAGGGACCTCTCCCACCAAAGCAGTGGTTATTTCACTGGAAATACAAGAATTTGGGCCGTTAGTCCGACAAGTTAACAGCTCTGAATTGGGAACTCGCTGGAAAACGTACGAAATTGCCAGAGCTTGAGGCTAAACGAATGAAATTTGGGAAAATGCTAAAAATTGCCAAAAAAGGCTAAAAAGTGCCAAAAAGGATAAAAAATACCAAAAGGTTGTCAGATTTAGCGACAAATCTGGCTTCTGCTGGTTGCGCGGTATATACAACTAACGTTAACCCGCAGTAGGACGGGCGCAGAGGTCTTTCCTGTAGAAGACTTGAAGAGATAGATAGATACAGTGAAAAGAGCAGGTGATGAGGAACCCAAAGGAGAAAAGAGTTTAACAGAATAAAAAGAAGAATTGGAAGTTAAGAAAAGGTCAGGAATGTTGAGTTTATCTCTAAGACGATCAGAAATACGAATAGGGAGTGCAGCAACATATATATATATATATATATATATAATATTATCTTATATATATTATATATATTATATATATATATATATATAATATATATATATATAATTATATATATAATATATATATATATTATATTTATATAATATATATATATATACGTATATATATATATTTATATTTATATATATATTATATATATTATATATATATATATAGATATATATATATATATATATATATATATATATATATATTGAAGGCGGCTGTTAGTAGGCTCTCATAGAACAAGAAGGTTGGAATGAAAACAATGACTTCAAATTCAGATTCATTAAACATCAAAACATATCAGAATCAACATCAGAGCAAACATCAGAACAAACATCAGAAATCCCTGGCTTTATAAGTCAAAGCGACATAAAAATACAGGAAGGAACAAGGCTTGGAGAAGGCAGGCAACATTACTCCTCCGGCAGAAATGGAGTGGCTACGGAGTAAAATTCACAACAGGACGGAGAGAGGGTGACCTGAACGGGTAGTAAAGGAAGGAGAAGAACTAGGGGAGGAGGAGGGTTAGGCGGGGAAGTCGGCGAAGGTGGAGGGGGAGAAGGCAGAGGAACTGAAGAAGGTGCGGGAGGAGCAGTAGGTTGTAAGGAGGTATAGGAAGAAGGAGGAGCCAGAGGAGTGGTGGGTGGTTGTCGTAAACAAAGAGGAGCAGGAAGGATTGGCAGAGGTGGTTGAACAATATCAACTGTATTCCCGAGATCAGTATCCCAAAAGGCGGGCTTGATCCTATCAATAGATACATTTTCCACTTTAGAATCTTTCTGAAGGGAGAAAAACTTGCGATGTCGTTGAAGAACAAGGTAAGGACCGTCGTATCGAGCTTGAAGAGGACCTCGCTGAGAATCGTGACGAACCCAAACGTGAGTACAAGAATCGAGTTCAGAAGGAATGTAAGTTGCACGACGAGTCTGGCGAGGTAGAGAGGGCTTCAAAGAATCACTACACTGACGAAGACGAGCAAGGAAAGTATGATGATCTGATGTAAAAGGTTACGGAAGGATGAATTCACCTGGAATGCGGATGGAGGAACCGTAAACAAGTTCAGCGGATGAACACTGCAAGTCCTCTTTAAACGAAGTCCAAATGCCAAGAAGAACGAGTATATGGGTTTCGGACCAATTTTCAGAATTACCATGAGCCATCAAGGAAGACTTTAATTGGCGATGAAACCTTTCTATCATTCCTTGGGACTGAAAATGGTAACTGAAGGAAAGAAGGCGTTTGGAACTTAGAAGAACCATGAGGTCTTTCCATAAATAGGACTCAAACTGACGTCCCTGGTCCATTGAGACCGTGTAAGTGGTACCGAATCTAGAGATCCAATGATGTGGAAGGGGTATCCAATTTAGAAATCCAATGACACAGAAAGGCGGCCGAGCGATGGACTCTCTTGAGGTGTCCTGTAGAGAGATGACTTCGACCAAACGGGTATAACGATCGATGCAAGTTAAGAGATGAGTAAACCCATTTGAAGGAATCAAAGGACCAACTAAATCAATGTGGACTTGGTCAAAACGTTGTCCGGGAGAAAGAAATTGCTCGACAGGAGCAGTTGTTTGCTTGTGGAGTTTTGATCTTTGTCAACTAAGGCACTGTTTAGTCCAAAACTTAACGTCCTGGAGAAGAGATGGGCAAACGAAGTGTTTGCCAATCTGAACTTGTGAACCTTTAATACCGGGATGGAGACTTTATGAATGGTGTTAAATATATGGTGGCGCATTTGAGTTGGTACGATAGGGCGCGGCAGCCTGGATGACATGTCACATAAGAGTGGGAAGGGAAAGCCGAACTCTTCAACGCTTTGAATGTCAAACGTGGAGTGAGTTGGGAATGTGTACTGTTCCAACTATTGTAGACGAGACATCTCGTAGTTGAGCGAAGGAAGAGGAGAAATAGTGCTAATACGGGAAAGGGCGTATTCAGGAATGTTCTCGGCACCTTTTACGTGACGGATATCGGTGGTAAACTGGGCAATGAATTCAAGGTGACGCGCCTCAAGTGGGGATTGCTTAACTGTAGAAGCGGTGATATCATAAGCTATGTGTTGCTGGTCCGTAAGAATATGGAATTCTCGACCTTCAATGAAATACCGAAAACGTTTAATTAATTGCAAGTAATTCCCTTCAAAATGCACTGTACTTCACCTCTGCAGGTTGAAGCTTTTTGGAAAAGAATGCAATGGGACGCCAATCATATTCCAAAAACTGTTGTAAACAGCTCCCACTGCGAAGTCCGAGGCATCGGTGGGGATCCGGGTCGGAGCAGTGGTGGAGGGAAAAATAAGAAGAACAGAGGAAGCCAGAGCTTCTTTAATGTGGGTAAAAGCTTGAAGAGCATCATCAGTCCAATCGACTGAGATGGATGCTGATGATCCCTTTTGGGAAGGTTTTAAAAGAGAGTTGAGAGGACGAAGAATGTCTGCTGCCGAAGGGATGAAACGATGGTAAAAGTTTACCATGTCCAGGAATCTACGAAATTGGCGTTGCTTCTGGGGCAAGGGAAAAGAGTGGATGGCAGAGACACGGTCGTCGAGGGGCGGACACCCTCGGAAGAAATAGTATGGCCAAGGAAGGTGAGTGAAGATGCACCAAACATACACTTAAGGGTGTTAACGCTTCTGCCGTACTCAACTAATCTTGTGAAAACTTGGCGCAAATGGGAGAGGTGCTCCTCCGGGGTAGAGCTGGCGACGAGCAGATCATCAATGTAAGCGAAATCGAAAGGTAATCCTCGGAGGATTGAATCAATGAAACGTTGGAAATTGATGAGCAGCATTCCGAAGGCCAAAAGGGGTACGGAGGAATTCGAAAAGGCCGAAAGGGGTTATGACTGCAGTTTTGTGAATGTCGGCTGGGTTGACGGGTATCTGGTAAATTGCTTTGACCAAATCAATTTTAGAGAAGATAGCGCATCCTGATAGATTAGCGGTAAAATCCTGAATATGAGGGACAGGATATCTATCAGGACGTGTTATAGCGTTAAGACTTCTATAATCGGCGGTGGGACGATAATCTCCATTGTGTTTAAGAACAAGATGAAGAGGAGAAGCATAATCCGAATTGGAGGGGCGAATGATGCCTTGTTGAAGAAGAGTATTGAATTCAAGTTTAGTATCTTGAAGTTTGTCGGGAGGTAGACGACGTGCGCGTGCAAGCGGAGGTCTGCCAGACGTCTCGATATGGTGGACGACATTATGTTTAACTTCCGAAAAAGTTGAGATGGGAGAGACAAGATCAGAGAATTCAGAATGAGGAAGACTCGAAAGGGTTAGTGCCAGAAGGAAGATGAATACCACTTATAGAGGAAACAACATGGATGCAGGAAGATGAGAACTGAGCTTTGAAATCAATTAATGTTATGGTACAATTCAACTAGGATGTTGTAAAGAGAAAGGAAATCGGCACCGATGATAGGAAGAGTGACGTCAGCGATGACAAAGTCCCAAAAGAAATCACGAAGGAAAGAAAGAGTGAGGTGTATTCGTTTAGAGCAGTAAGTGTGGATAATGAAACCGTTAGCGGTCTGCAGAGCACTGAGAGGCTCTGAAGCACGGTTGTTCTTCAAGAAGGAACGAGGAAGGACGCTGTAAGAGAGGCCGGTGTCGATAAGAAAAGACAAGTCGGTGTTAGGATCACGAATACAAAGTAAGTTGGGCGCAGAAGTAGCCACGCCATGTGATTTTACGACGTGGCATCGGTGTTTAAATTAAAAGTGCAGTGTTTAAGACAGTTACGAGTTTGATCACCTCAACGTTAGTGGTTGACACAAATACCTTGGGGGTTAGGAGAAAGATGAACAGAAGACGGTTGAACTGAAGACGCAGATGAAGGTTGGGTTAGAGGATGAAAAGTAGACTGTAACTGGTTAAAGGGTAGACGAAAACGGCTTGGAGATCTATGATAAAAGCGTCGGGATTGGTTGAAAAAACAAGGACGGTACGAAAAAGCATCAGAATTTGGTGATTCTAGGGTTCGAATCCTGGCTTGCATATCTAGTATTGTTTGTTCTAAAAATGTAATGCGAGCCTGTAATACAGCATGGTGTGAGGAGGCAGGTTGAACTGCATTGGCCAGACCTTGGGCTTATGTGCTAACGGAGAGCTTGACTCCTGACCTACGACAAGGCAGGAACTACTGAGGCGGTAAAAACATATATTTCCAGTAGGGGGCTCGAGGGGACAGAGGGGGCCGAAGACCCCCGTCGTCCCCACTCTAGAAGCGAAAGACCCCGACAACTGTATCTAGCGGTCACATTTCTAGGGTGTTCGGTTAGTTTTAAAGCATAATAACGACTTTATAATATAATATATACTATATATATATATATATATATATATATATATATATAATATATATATATATATATATAACAAACATAACTGGTACGCCAATAAAGCGCATGATCGATCCCCGATCGAGAGAATTTCCTCTATCTGTTCTCGAATTTCCTCTAACTGATACGTTCTATAATTAATATGCCATATATATATATATATATATATTATATATATTTATAAAATATATATATATATATATCATATTATATATATATATATATATATATATACTCACAAATAAAATGTTAGATTGGTAGTTTCTAGTGGTACCATTATGTCTGATATTTAGAGTGCACAGTTCAAAAAAAGAAAAAACGCGGTAGTTGTTAGTTAGAAACAGGTAGTTGGTTATATTTATCAACAGTTTATTAAGGTAGGATGTAAGATCTGAAACACAAATTTTAAGAACCACAAGAGGATTACCATTGAGAGTTTCCTGAATATTAAGCAAAATTATGGTTGTTCGACTCTTTACTCTCTAAATAAATTTATTTTAATGTTTTTTTTAACTAATATAATATACTGGATGGAACTAGAACCTTTTCGTTTTAACTAAAATGGTATCTAGCATTCAGCTAGAAATATTTATAAAATTTGTTTGGCTGGTAATCGGGGCCGATACTTTATCCTTATATAAAAGACCGAATTTAAGACATTTCATAACTGCTAATCATCAGATAGCTTTGACAGTAACAATTACCAATTTTAGCTTGTTTAGTTTCGGCGGCTATTATGGCTTTTTTGCCTTTTTTTTATTTGTATTTGTATTTTATTTATATTTATTTTTTTTATTAAAATCTTAATTAAATTTTTTTCCCTTTTTTATTTTTATTTTTTATTTTTATTTTTTATTTGTAAAGTCTCCCGTGTCTTTTTTCACCACAGAAATGGTCATCACTTCTTTGTAGTGGTGGTAAAGCTAAATATTGATGAGTTCTTTTGCGGCATCTACGATCTAGAGATTTACACCTCTTAGTTTAGGTTGAGTGGCGGCAGTATAGGGGGGTATCGCTCGGTGTTGGTCATTTTGACCACAGGTGCCAGGCACCGAAATTTTTGTCACCGTAATTTTGGAAATCAGCTACCTCATGGGTGTTTTTTTGTGCTTTTTTTTTATTTTTTTATTTTTTAGTTTTATTTATTTTTTTATTTTTTTTTTTTATTTTTTAGATTTATTTATTTTTTTTTTTTTATTTATTATTTATTATTTTTTTTTTTTTCGCGGATTTTCCCCCCCCCCTTTAGGGTGGTGGGGCTTTTCGGAGTTCACCAACGCGTTTTCGCTAAACCGCAAGGCCCCGCCGAACCGCGTGCCGAACCGCGCAGCACCGCACCGCACCGCACACCTTATCCGGTTTAACCCACGTCTGACCGTTTTTTTTTCGCTGTTTCGCATCCCTCTATTTTTTCTCTAATAACTTCATTGAATGTATTTAATATCACGAATATGCATCCATAGACACATACACTCCCCCTTATACAACACATCTCCTCATCATCCCGTCCTTCCCTCCTACCCCGTTCCATTCATAGTATCTCTATACCCATTCCATCACCGTGACTGCTTTATCTGTCTATGCTCTCCAAGGAGGTATCCAATCCCCTATACATAAGTTTTCCATTGAATCTATTTTCAAATTGTCCTTTCACTATATATATAATATATATATCATATATATATATATTATAACATATATTATATATATATATATATAATATATTATATATATCTATATATATATA